>APFE030923125.1:0-20748 GCA_000404065.3 Pinus taeda | reverse complement strand
CCCCACACTCAACAAATGTGTGGTAGACTAGGAACATATAAAACATCATTAATGTTCTTTGGTTTTCCTTGTTTTGTCTTCACAATGATTGTTCCCTTACCTTTAGCTTCAACTAGCTTGTCATCCCCCAATAGTACATCAGATTTTGTAGATTCATCTATCCCTACGATACCATCATTATTTCCTATCATGTGATTGTTGCAACCACCATCCATAAGCCACACCTCTTTGGAAACATTAGTAGTTGAATTAGAATCCAGGAATACAGTGCCAACCTATTTTTTTTGTTTTTCATAAAAATTGGCTTGTTGTTTTTGTTTTTTCCAACAATTTCTTTCATAATGGCCAAATAATTTACAATAAAAACACTGAACTTGGGATTTATTAAATCTTTTACCTCCATCACTGTCATGATTACCTCTTCCTTCGTTGTATGCAGAAAAAAATCTTCCTCGACCTATGATTCCTCTGTATGTTTTTTCTCTTCCTCTTCCTCTTCCAGAAGTGTTCTCGCTTTCCTTATGAGAGGAACCCTTTTCTCTTTAAAAATATTTCCTCTTGCTTGAAAAGCTTTCTCAATAGATTTTTCAGAAGATCTATTGATTCTTTCCTCGTGAGATTGAACAGACTCCATTATCTATTCACAGACAACTGAGTTAGATCCTTAGACTCCTCAATAACAACAATAACCCCATTAAATTTTGTAGGCAAACTTTCTAAAATCTTCTCAACAATTTTTTGATCTTTTAAATCTTCTCCATAAGACCTAATTTCATTCACTATACCCATAACTCGAGCGAGAAAATCTTGAATAGATTCAGAGTTTTGCATGCAAAAACTTTCAAATTCTCTTCTTAAGGACTGCAACTTAACAATTTCTACCTTATGAGTTCCTTGATATGCTTGCTGCAAAGCATCACATGCCTCCTTTGATTTTGTTACTCCAACTAGTCTTGGAAAAATAGAATCATGCACTACTTGCTGGATTAGGAAGAGAGTCTTTGACTCTTTTTTACGATTTTCCTTTAGCTGGTTTCTTTGGTCTTGAGTTCGGTGGGCAAGTGTTTGAGAATTTGGTTCTTTATATCCATTCTCTACGAAATCCCACAAATCTTGTGAGAGAAACAATGTTTTAATCTTAATGCTCCAAAAAACAACGTTCTGACCTTTAAACGGTGGTATTTGTGGCTAAAAAATATTCATATTTTTGGTTATTGCTGTTAATTGCACTCCCACCAATAACTTGAATCTGCACAGGCTTTACAAAATTATGAAAACTCTTGCAAATGGCTTTCATAAACTTTTGAAACCTCTTGCCAACAATGCACACTTTACATATAAATCAACTCCCTTAACCTAGCTTTGATACCATGTTAAATCTAGCAAGAGCATACATATGAAAGCATAAACAAAACTAATGAACAAAACTAAGAGAAGTTTGATTATAAATCCATGCGCTGAACTCTTATTGGAATCTCATATTTATATAGGAGCAATGAATGCATTATTATATAGCCGACATATTTCTGATTTCATTATCCATTATCTGACTAATCTATTGTCCCTAATAATTTGTTGAATGATAAGTGACTACATCTATTAATTTGCTGTCCTAATTCTGATAACTCAAAATACAAAATTTGCTGGCTAATTTGTGAGCAATTACATAGCTCAGTTTAAGCATTATTCTCAACATTATAATTATGGTTATGAAAATAAGATAAAATTCTCAATTACATTTATTAATATGATTATTATTGTGTTAGCCAACTAACACAACTATATCAAAAATATTAATATAATTGATATGATAGAAAATTTCATTTGTAACTACCATATATAAATATATAACAATAAAAATAAAATATAAAAAAACATTACAATAAATATTATTATTATAATTATAATTATAATTATAATTAATATGATTATGGTATATAATTTTTACTAATCTGAATCGATTGCTTTACCTAATCACCGTTCATTTATTAGAAGAAAAACTAGTCTTATTTATGAAAATCAACGAGGTCTGTTAGCTAATCCATTACATCATTTATGAGCGAGAAAAACAGGCTCGTCTTAATAAGGTCTTGTATCCGTCTGTTCATGAAGGGATCGTTTAAACGTTGGTTCCGTAACCCAAAGCATGAAGGGTGAATGGCTATTTTTGATGCTTTTCAGCTGCTTTATTTAATACCTGCAGATTTGGCCGTGGTATTGAGAATATTGCTGTTTCGTTTTGATTCCTTTAAGCGACCGATAAACATTGACCCCATATGATTTACCATCTTCCCTTTAGAGCTCCATTTCCCAGAGAAACTGTAAGCCACATACTCGCAATGCCCTCCGGAATTTATAGTAAGCTTTCTGAACAGGCTGCAGTTATACCCCATTGACATTCCGACATTCCCATACGCGCTGCAACAAGCAGAATGACTCAGTGTTCATAAACTATCATCATCAGTGTTTTTCTTGGAGAGAAGCTATCGAACTTCGTATTTGCTATGTAAGTTCATTGAAAATAGATTAAAAACAAGAAGCAACACTAAATTCAAACAAAGTTAAGTTTAATATACAAACTAAGAGCGCTTACCATGTATGTTTAAAATTCAGTATTATTGTGGATGGAATTTAGTTCCAAAGATATAGCATATTTTTGTTTGTTTTTAGTTGCATGGGCTCGAGTTTCTAGAAACATATTGTTAACAAGGCTGTTTTATGATTTAAGGTATAAGAAACTATGTGATTGAAAGTTAAATTCTCTTCAATCAATGGAAAAAACAAAATTCAATATTATTACTTATTGGAACCTTGTTTTCAAACTTTTCAATGTTTTGATTGCACATTAAAAAGAAATAAATTAATTTAAATACAATTTGCAATTATATACCCATTAAGTTTCAATTTATTAAAACTTATTTTATTAGCGATTAGAAAATTTGAAGTTTAATGAATTACATATATAACATATATTTATATCTTTTGAGTTTGTTAACCCAGAAAATTTATAAATACAATTTGCAATTATATACTCATTAAGTTTCAATTTATTAAAACTTATTTTATCAGGGATTAGAAAATTTGAAGTTTAATGAATTACATATATAACATATATTTATATCGTTTGAGTTTGTTAACCCAGAAAATTAATATTGTAAAAATTATTTTGAAATTTCCAAAAATGTTTCTGTTTCAATAATTTTATTAATAATATTAATTATTTATAAATTAAAAATAAATTGATATATTATTTTATAATAATGTTATATATTTATTTTTAAAATAAATTATACCAAAATATTTTTAAAAATATATAACTATTTCAAATAATTAACTAAAGTAATATATAAAAAAATTCAAAATATTCTTAAACATATAGTCAAAATTCACTTAACTTTATATATTTTCAAAATATTCGAAAATCTAAAATCAAAATTCACTAAACTTTATATAAGAACTTCCCTCCCTATTGAACCATTACAACAAAACATTTACCTCACAACTTCGAAGACAATATTCCGAAATCTAAAATACAAATTTGCTTAATAATTTCCCTCTCTATTCAACCATTCAAAACAAAACATTTACCTCACAACTTCGAAGACAATATTCCCAGATCTAAAATAAAAATTCACTTAACTTTACATAATAGCTTCCCCTCTATTCAACCATTAAAACAAAATATTTACCAACAAAACATTTACCTCACAACTTCGAAGACAATATTCTCAATTTTATAATTGAGGGGATCCTGAGAAATACTTTCTCTTTCGGTTATGCAGATCACAATGACAGCTATGATCAAATAGCAGGAGTCTTGAAACAAAAGCTTTTCAAGCTGGACACCTATGCTCCTCTTATTTGCATGGCATCGATGGACCTGTTTGCAGAGATGCTCCGCTCCTCTCTTCTTTGACACTGAACTTTTAACCTCCATTACGTCTTCCTCCCGTTCGGTCATATAGTACACTGGATAAGATGGCAAGTACCTGACAGAAAATAAGCTAAATCACTGAGTCTTCATGTTAACATGAGTAATAGTGACCACATTTTAATGATGTGAGTAAAGTAGCATTTCTGTATAGCCAAATATTAGGAAGATGAAAAACCTAAAGCTAGATTTAATAGATTCAATGAAGGCCAAGCTCCGCGTTCAAGAGAATCCATATTAACATAAATTTATGAACAATTGTGTTTTATAGAATCCACCCCTTCCCAAATTTATTAAAAGTAGTAAGAAATAAAAACGATTCTAAACAATTACAGAACCCATGGATCCCTGAATTGTGTATTAAGTTAAATTTACAAAAATATGGAAGAAAATGGCTTCTGAGATAACTCACATCATGACGATATATAGGAAGATAACTGCGAGTGATAGGAGTTGAGGATCGACAGCTGCTTCCCCTGCAGTCCTAATAGCCACAGACTGAAACACTGCAACAACCAACTTTTCCCATGTGTTCAGTCCCTCCAACACTTCAGAATGCCACTGCAACGCACAGAACAGAACTACCTGAGCGGTTACGAATCCCACAACAGTGATCACGATCCAAACAGAGAGGCTGGTTGGAAACAAGTGACGATACAGCTGTTTCATGGATCCATCTCTCAGGATATATTCGTACAACCTCCTGTTTGGTCCATCTAACCTGCTCAACCGCCAGAGAGTCCATATAATGGCCCTTACGCATGGGGCATACATTGTATTTCCCAAAAGCACTTGCAATGCAACTGCGATAAGAAAGACAGTATCCTTTCTAAAGGGAAGAAAATTATCGTCCAATGGATTGAATCCGGCATTGGCAAATGATGACACAGTTGTAAACACACAGAATGTAGACATTTTGATACCTCTGGTGTCTAGGATGTGCTGTCTACCAGGAGAAAGAAAGAAGCAGAGCATTAAAACTAAAATACCAACTAACTGAACTACCAGAAGGTATGCCAGTGTAATGTAGCTAAGAACGAAGACAGCTCGGTTGTTTAGATCTTCTTCAACAATATTCTCAGAATTATACATCTCTTTGTTTGTTGCTTCTGTTTCCTTGTATTTATGATGAGTGCGACCTTGCTCGACTTGATCACATTTTGTAGTGTTTGTTTCTGCTGCATCATCCACATCGGTAATCAATTGATCAGAACCCTCTATCTGAGAAAACTTATTGGAAGAATTCAGATTTTCATCTCCAAAAATATCCATCTTCACCTCCCTCGGCTGTGGTCCTGATTCAGGTATGTGCTTCTTATGAGTGGTTAAAAGTCTTTTGAGATGTAGACAAAGTGTGGAAGTGAAGATTTCTCCTCCCACTAGCATCAATATTGTAAGAATACTAAGCTGAAACTCAGAGAATTCTTGCATTCTCACAGATCCCAAGCTTGTGACTGTTGCAGCTGATACAGAAGTATAGAAAGCATCCAAATGGTTCAGATATTGTTGGCTTCTGGTTTGGGAGAATTGTAGAAGAAAGAAGCCCAATATAGAAGTTCCAACAAAGTAAGAGACATGAAGCCAATATGGATCTAACAAAGCTTCAAGATCCCAATCTGAAGAAACTCCCACTAATTTAGACAAGCAATGGCCGTTTCTACCTCTTCCCCTTTTCTGCATAAAAAAACCTACCAGGGAATGCCCGTTTATGCGTTGTCGCAGTTTCTCCATATTAAAACTCGCCATTGTTACTTTGCAGACAAGATCCTGATATTGTAATAACACAATTTGGCTGCGTATAGACGAAGCGGAGGTAACGGAGAAACAAGACGCGCAGGTGAATGAGATTGGGCTTTGTCGAAGTTTTATGATAGAACACGCCGGGGAACATTGGGCTGGCCCGCCAGAGGGAGATTAAGCTAAGCAAAGAAGCCGTAAAAGTTTTGTATCGAATTTTGTCCTTTTTTTTGGAATGTACGCACTTCATTTCTTTTATTGATTAAGTTGGGTTGCCACACTGCTGCAAGTGGCCCAATAATGGAGGAAAGTTCATGACTGAAAACGCATATTCTGTGGCGACAATTCAATATCTTTAAAAATATAATTATGCGTATCGAATGACGAGCGGTGGTTATCTTCATATCGGGCCATGCACATATTTTTAAGTGGAGTGGAGATTTATTTCCCCAACACATTCGAGAATATAGGAGATAGATTCTTTTTAGGTAGGAGCAAAGGTCATTTCCAAAATGGTAGCATGCCTTTTTTTTTTGCAGTAGTCTATAATGCAACTTTTTGAAAGGCTTTCCGGCGGATTTTTCTGGCCAAAATCCGGTAGCAATTCATTGGAATCCCAAGTTTGATAGCTAGTTTCTGCACAATCAATGGCTCCCCGGGGTTTTTCAGGGCGCTGAATCCAAATATGCAGTTAAAAAACAATTTTAACTGCTAAAAATGAAGATTTAACCTCATTTCTTCCGCCGGATTCCGTCACCGGAATCTCCAAAAAGTCGCATTATAGACAACTCCCTTTTTTTTAGAGATTACGATTTATTTACCTAACGCCATTCAAGCATGGATGAGGATTTTTTTTAGATTACGATTTTGTTCACCGAACTCCGTTCAAGCATGAATGAGGATTGATGAATGTAAAAAAAAAATTTGAGTTCAAGTATAGTAAATTTTTTAATATTTAATTTTTGCATCAGGCCTATTCAAAAGAAAAGTATAAGTTGAGTTGATCTGTGATTTCATTTATACTAAAAGTCAAATTTATAAGTATTTTTCTTAAAATAAAAATAAATATGTTTGATTGGTCAATTTGGACAAGAGGGATTCAGGGATGGAGGGTTTTATGGTTCTAAAGTTCATCATGATCTCAAAGGCAAGTGTGAGCACATGCCCTTCTAGCCGTAGGGAACCCGAGGTTCCCTTTGATTTTCGTGTTTGGGTTTTTCAATTTACACTATGTGGAAGTGGTTCCGGGTAAAGGCAAGTATGAGCACATGCCCTTCTAGTCGTAGGGAACCCGAGGTTCCCTTTGATTTTTGTGTTTGGGTTTTTCAATTCACACTATGTGGAAGTAGTTCCAAGGTAACATAGAAGGTCTTTTATGGAGGTTTGAGTGTATTAGGTTGTGATTTGAAGGGGTTTCACTGCAGTAAAAATAGATGGTCACGTTGATTTAGACCTTGATGGAAAGGATACTTTGGTTGTTTTCGGTCTTGAACCCACTCAACAAAATTTGGTGAGAGTGTATTATCTATCTAGCATATCGCTTTCAACTCGAGACGATATACCAGGGTCATTGTTCCTAGGTGGAATGTTTGGCTCCTTGGATAGGCGATAACTGGATTATATATGATGAAATGTCTAGGGCATGAAGACAACCAAGGAAGTAAGAAACCCTATCTAGTTTCGAAAACAAGAGAAAAATTGAGTCTTATTTCTACGTTAGTAGGAACAAGCTCCCCTAGAGATATTAGAAGCACTTGTTTTAGTTGTTCCTCGGTTTCAGCTATTCGAAGGCTGGCAGTAAACCTTAATGACATTAATCCTCTTCTAACTCCATGGGTTTCACTCGCTGAAGAGTTTTTTCCAAAATCTAGTGAGGGTTTGTCCTTGAGTGACGTGTTGTTAAAAAATGATTTGGCCAAACCACATTTTCAGGGGCTTGAGCTAATGTTTTCAGCACGAGTCATTAATGGTGGGGTATCGGAACATATTCAAGTTGATTATTTCAACGCTCAAGACCCCTTATCTCCAATCAAATTGAGGTGTTTCAGGCAAGATGGAAGGAAGGGCTATGCCATGCTAGTGTGTTGGGGTTTCCTCCTGAGCTGGTTGCATTGAAACCCTAGGTGGGGGTGTCTAGAAAGGTGTGGATTCAAGTGTAATCTCTTTGGGTGTTCAACCCCTGGAGTTTGGGGTAGCTAATCTAAATGGAACTCCCACAACAGGTAAAGGTTTGGTTTCCCATCCAAAATGGGATATCATGGGCTTTGAATCCCTCAAATCTAAGTAGCTAGAATATGGCTCAAATTTTTGGTTGGTCGATAGGGCCATAGACATTGATAAGGATTAGGTTCATAATGTGGGAATAAGGTGAAAATAAAGGAAGTGTATTTTTCCAAAGGCAGAAGAAAGGAACCTAACACTATGGAAGTATCGAAGCACATTCTGTTTGGCCGAGGGAAAGGGAACTCTTTTGGAGTGAATGAAATATATGCATGGATGAAGAAGTAATGGGACATTTCTATGATGACAATGGTGGAAGTAATTATCCTAGTTGTGGTTGTTTCAAGCTACAACTCGAGTCATCAAAAGTGGCTTCTTGGGTTTTGGCCAAGAACTAGAGCATTAACTCATCCCCAATCCTTTTGAAGTAGTGGAATCCCATTTTCAATTTGAGGTGTGAAAGTCTAGAGGTCATGCATGTTTGGGTGAATCTTTTAGAGCTTCCTCATAAGCTGTGGACACTGGATATTTTTTGCACAATTGGAAACAAATTGGGGGAATATTTTGAAGCTAATATGTCTTTCAAGACAACAAGGCTTAGGAAAGTTGCTAGAATCCTAGTCAAATTTGATCCTTGTGAGGACAAGTTTGAATATATTAATCTACATTCAGAGATTTTAGTCATTTGCAACAAATTGACTATGAGGAATTTCCCTTTTATTGTCGACGTTGTCATCACTAGGGACATTTTGTGTAAGACTATCCATTAGGTATCAGGGGTGAAAAACGACTAAAATCTTATTTGGAGGATAAGTCTAAAAGTAGGAAAATGGTGCGATGTCGCAAAGCTCATAGGGGAAATTGCAGGCAGAAGGCAATGGGTCAAGACTTGGCTCAATGATAAATTCTTGTGGATAAAGAGGCAGGTGCTTAGAGGTGAAACATCAATTAGAGGAGAAATTGGAGGTGAGTGAGCAAAGCATCAAGGAATCCCAATATTCTCCTCTCACGGGTACTTTTGTTTCTCCCTTTCCCTATTTTGTATCTCAATCAAATGTTGCATCTTATATGGTACCAAAGCCTGGTCCTCCCAGGCCTATTTTTTCCTCCTATATTTCGTCTGAATTGGGTATGCATCTTTATATTCTGGACAATACTATTACGAACTCCTCACCTATGTGTCCCCCTCATCCTTCCTCATCTACACTTGTCTCTCTCCCTTTTCTGGATCCCCACTATAATCTTAGTCCCAAACTCTCGAACACGGAATAGGGGACATAACAATATCCTTCCTATTATTGGCCCTGGTAAATCTAAAGGCATAATATCTCCTATTTCAAAGGCAAAATTGAAGGATCATTTAGATATAACAATAGGTAAGAAACAATTTCTTGATGGGGTGCTTAGAACAGCGCAAACACCTATGAAGGTGTTGATGGTTCTGGAAATCCATCAACCAAAGAGGTCTCATCGATATGAAGTCCCAATTAGATGTCACATCCTTTGGAGTAGGAGCGCCATCCAGCATATCACCCCAACCACCATAACTCAAGGTGCTCCTTAGCTGCAAATAATAACATAAGCGAGTATGTGTATAACCTTTGAAATTGGTAATCAAGATGACACATTGAAGCACCAATTGGAATGTGCGTAAGAGAAGGCTTTCACTAGAGGGCAGTAAGAGTGGGTCTCTAGAAGGAAAGTAATAGTACTATCCTAAGAGAGTGACACAAGAGAAAGAAAAGATTCGTTAGTTATCTAGTGAAATGGTTCACAAAAATACAACGATAGTTAAAACACATATAACACACCTTCAACAAGATAAGTGCCAAAGCGAATAAAGTAGTTCAATTTCCTTAGTACATGTGAAAAACACATACCACAAACATATAAATAATAATCTTACTACATTCACGATAGGTGCATGAAAATGTGCTGGCTCATTGAGCGTCTGATTATTAGGTGAAAGATTCAAGTACACAGTTACAATGGCAAGCCACTAGCTCCAATAGTGGAACATTAAGTCACTTCTTGCTTCTCCAAAAAATGATCTTCTCTCTTATTCTAAGCTAAATAAGCTAAGACTAGCTCTCCAAAGGCAAAGCCTCCAAAATCTCTTTGATTGAGTTACCAGGTTTCTTTTATAACAATAGGAATGACCTTTCATATCCCTTATGACTCCTAAGTTACCTTCATGACTCTTGGACTTCTAAAGTGTCCTTTGGACTTCTATATGACTTTTGGACTTTTCCTAAAGGTTATATTTTCCACATATCACTATGTGACTTTTCATATTCCACATATGAGTCTTGGACTTCTACACATTGCATTTTTTCCTTTCATTTCGGTAATTACATCATTACATCCACAAACGATGAGGCAAGACACATCGAAACACATGACACTATGATAAGACTTTCATAAGTCACAACTTGACATTGATGACATGGACTTCTTGACGAGGTGGTAGTGCCAAGATGTTCCTCTTGTTGCGTTGTCTTCAATATTTGTGAGATATCTCTTAAGTACTTCATCTCCATGAAATATATTCTATGTTCTTCATCTTCATCCTCGAAGGGGTTGAATGATATGGAGTCTTCAAATGATCTTGATATTTTATCATCTGTCATAAGCTATTGTCCCTTAATCTTCTTACTTGATGAATTCTTCATGGGTGCCACTTCACAAGTGTCTTCCAGCATAGTCTCCTTCTCCTCCTCTCTAAGCATCATCCTATCATGTCAAGATATAATACTTGCAAGTGAAATCCACTCATAACAAGACGACATCAATCTAGAAATATCCTAGTCTAATTCTCTTCATGAAAACAATTGAGTGACCTATAAGTAAGTATTGGATAGATAAGATTCCCTAGGGATTGCGCATTGCACATTTCTAAAGGCCACGAGTGAGGAACTAAGGCTTGCAACTATGCAATGCACAATTTTGGAGGCTTGAAAAACAAGGTTGTGTAGTTGAGGATCATAGTGAGGGAGGCTTGCCCACTGTGAATGTGAAATGAACAGTTCTATAAAGTGACTACTCAGTGGATTGAAAAATTACCCAATTTAGAGATACATAGAGACTAAATGATGACAAAGACTACACAATGCGCAATGAAGGACTGACTAAGAAAGCTTATTGCATAGTTTCTAAGTGCAGGAGGCAGAAGTTGAGCACTATGATTATGTAATTCATAGTCCTTGGAAGACATTATTGCACATTGCATAGTTTGAAGAGGTGGGATAGGCTGACTGACGCCTAAGACTATGCAATATGCAATTCAAGGAGGTAAAGCAGAGTAAGGTTGAATAGTGAAGGATCAATTGCAGAAAATGACTAAGTGGAGGACAAAAGATTAGAGAGGTAGGACTAAAACACAACTAGAACATTATCACACACTTATAGATGGAACCACTTGACAATGAAGAATCTATCAACATTTCCTCATTTAAGCAACAACAGAATAACACATACCTCCAAGTGTGACACTTAAGATACACTTTGCGACATAAGTGACGACATTAGTGAAAAAATGCTCAAGACTTGGGTAATGCATCAAATGCATTTCTTTACGATGGATAGAACACAATAGTGCTAGAGAATGCATCATAACTTCCCTTCAAGAATGTACAAATGACTACCTGTGACTAGATGCAACACTTCCCTAGCCACAAGACGACACTTATGACAACGAGAGAAAAGTGCAAATGACACTTGAAAAGGCTAAAGAAATTGAAACCGACACATGCCAGAGTAAAGATAACATGAAAATGATACCTATTAGAGTGAACAAAGTAAAAAATGATAGTCACAAATGTGAAAGTGACACTTGCAAAAACAAAGGTGCGCCAAAGAGACAATTAAAAAAATCACCAAAATAGAAGTAGAACACTAATAAAAGTGAGGAAAATTGTCAATGGAGAGTGCACACTTACTATCAACATGAGTTGCATAGTATATTGTGCTTATCGATTGCACAATCACTATCACTAGTGATTGCACAAGCCTTACCTGCAAGAGGTAAGAAATGCCTATCTAGACTTTCATAGAAAGATGTGTGTTTTTGAATTCATTGAAGACAGTTCATCTATGAGTAAGTGACCTTCAAACTTAGAATAAGATTGAATACTTTACAAAACATGAAGCAATGATGGAATGGTAGGTCGCAAGATCATTAATAGGCTCCAAAATTCAAGTGTAAGAAAATTTTTGGAAGGTGTTAGTCACGGTGAAAACAAAAGGTTACTTCATGATTATCATTACCTTCAATTATAGGGGATTAGCTAGTTCCTGGAAAAAAACATCTTTGTGAAGACTAATCCTTTGCTCTAGTCATTATATTATTTTTCTTCAAGAAACAATAGGTCTAATAGATTTGATAATTGAATGATTGAAAAAAAAATTCTTGGGTTGATCCTTTTAAGGGTGGAGGGTATAATTTTATGGATACCAAACATAGGATCATACAATCGGAATTCTCAAAGAGAAATATTTTGGTTGAGAAGGAAGAACAATGGAGGCCAAAGAGATGAGCAACCTGACTTTAAAGTAGGGATGAGAATACTAAATTCTTTAAAAAATATGCTAAAGATCGAAAAAATGCTAATACGATTTGGGAAATTCCAAAGCTTAATGGAAGAAGGGAGAAAAAATTTCAAGAACTTACATCCCTAGGAAAGGCTTTCTTCCAAAATTTGTTTAAGGCCACAGAGGAGGCTCCAATTGGTGATATAATCTAAATATCCTAGTTCTTTATGATATTTTTCGATGAGGAAGATAATCAAAATATAGCAGAGCCTATATCAAAAGGCAAATTTGAGGTTTTTCTCATAGGAATGTAGAAGGATAAAATCCTTAGGTCAGGTGGCTAGACTATGGAGTTCTATGTAGGATTTTTTGAGCTGCCAGGGGATAATCTTTTTTGGTTAGTTGAATATTCTCACCAAAATGGGAGAATATATGATCCTTTTATTTAACCTTTATAGATTTATCACAAAGGAGGACGATCCCCAATATTTTGATGGTTATAGACCTATTTTCATGTGCAATTGCATCTACAAAATCATTTCCAATATCATAGCCATGTGTCTGAGGCTTGTGTTTTCGAGGAATGTATCTAAATAATAATTTGGTTTTCTGGACAGATGTTAGATCCATGAAGCAAATGGGGTGGAAGAAGAGGGTTTGCACAACATTAAAATCTAGAACATGAAACATATTGTTGCAAAAAGTGACTTATTAAAAGCTATGATTTCATTAATTGGATTTATATCCAAATAATTCTTACTCACTTGGGGTTTTATGTCCCTTTTATTAACTAGGTTATAGGTTCTATGTCTAATGTCTCCTTGCAATTCTGATTAATGGCTCAGCATCCCCTTTTTTCATGTCGAGAGAGGACTAAGGAAGGGATGTCCTGTGTCTCCTCTCCTATTATTCTTAGCAACTAAAGGGTTGAGAAGATTACTTTTGGTTGCAAAGCATCAAGGTGACCTATAGGGAATTGAAGTGGAGATCAATCATTTTATCACTCACTTTTTGTGGATGCTATCATATTTTTTTTCAATGGTTTGATGTGGGTCTTATAATCCATTAAGGAAGCCCTTTCTCTATTTTAGAAAGTGATGTGAGGAGGGCTTAGAATTATTTATCTTTTGTGGTTAATTGATTCCAGGATATCCTCAAATATATTTTCTTACATTTAAAACCCAATGCATATAGGTTTTACAATTGTATGTGGTTACTGGATAAAATGGTAAAGGACTTAAGCATTGGAGTTTCAAATGGACCTTGAGAGTTTCCTTAAAGCCATGCTTATTTTTTGGATTGCTCTTACTTCGGTTTCAAAAGGAATTTAAGCAGATATAAGGAAACTCTGCAGGAGGTTCATATGAGCTAGGTCTAAACAAGAAGTTTTTCCTTCATTGGTGGATTCAGAAAATATAGCATTTCTTAAGCCATGGGGTGGTTGGGGCCTTGAGTACCTTACTATTTTTATGAAATCTCTTTCAGAAAAGGTCAATTGGATGCTTCTCTTAATAGACAGTCTATGGAAATTAGTAGTGTTTAGGAAATATATTTTTCCACTCTCTCTTGATGAATTAATTACAAGGCAAAATAAAAGGACTTGGAATTATTTAGCCATATCGAAAGAAGGCATTGCCTCTTTGAATTTTGTTGGATGTGGCCCTTCTTGGAGGGTGGGTAATGGAGAGAAATTCAAAATTGGCTTGGATCCATGGGCTGGCCGCCCTAAAAATTTGAGCCTTCCTCCATATCTTGTAGCTATCTTGAATGAATAGGGAAAAAAATTTCTCAGTCAGATCATGGATGAAGGTTGGACTGCCTTCTAGTCATAAGGATAATTCAGTGCCGCCCAATTAGATCTCCAGATAGAACATGTTGATATATGAGGTAATTATATTATTTTTTTCAAAAGGACACATGTCATAATTTGAGAAAAGGAGGACTCCTCATGTTGGGTACACTCGCCTTCTAGGGTATATACTCCAAATTTCGGGTACAGTCATCCAAATCCTCCTAGATCAAGTGTAAATCCATAGTGGTGGTGGAAGTTGATTAGGAATATTACATGTTTGGGTAGGACAAGATTTCTCCTATGGTGCTTAATAAAAGACAATGTTCCAACTCGAGACAACCTACGACATGAGATGCATGGAAGGTCCAAATTGGTATATTTTGTAAAAAAATGTTGAGGGATCTGTCTCCCACATATTCTTATGATTCCCTTTCTCACTGAATATTTGGGCTGAAACGAAATAGTTTCGGGGATGTAATATGGATTGGAGAGGAAACAATTTCATTAAGGCATGGAAGACTTGGTGGAATTCTTTAATTCACGAGTTTCTTAGAAATATTCCCCCGCTCATTTGTTGGGGGCATTTTCCAGCTAGAAACAAAGCCAAATTTCAGAAACATTCATCAACTCCTAATCTCATAGTGGATAAAATTGGAGCAATTGTTTCTCTCTTACCTTGGGAATATGTCCATGTTCCTTGCATCATCCCTTTAGAAGATATTAATGATAGATTCCATGGTCATATTTTTGTAGATCTTCAATCGATGATGGCATTTGTGGGGTCTGTCTCATTCTTTTATTCAATGATCAACCTTATCTAAAGTAAAAAATTAATCTAGGAAGGGGATTTAAAAATTTTGTAGAACCTCTCCCTTTAAAACTTCTTTTGTGTTGGGTTGTAGAATATGATTGTCATGCTCTTCATGTCTTAGGGGATTCTTTAAATGTTATAAATGGGTTTTGTGAATCTCAAAGATGTCACAACAACACACTACTTCCTATTCTAGAAGATATATTTAAGATAAAACAAGCTTCTATTATTTTTTCTTGTTGTCACATCTATAGGGAAAGGAACTCTGAAGCAGATATTCTATCGAAGGAAGGCTCTAGAGATGTTATGGGTGATTGACAGGTCACTGAACATGTAAACTAGGCAGATCATAAGTTCTAGCACCAGGATTTCACCAATGGTTAATGAATTTTTCCTGTTCCCTTTTCTATGTTTTCCCCAACTTATTTGGTTTTCCTTTGGATCGAGCTTCCTATATGCATCAGACTTATTTTTTTGTATACTTCTATAGCTCTCAAGAGAGTATATTTTCTACTATTAAAGTTTATTTGTTGTGATCAATAGGGTATACAAGATTGTTTGCCTTCAAGATGTTAGGAAAATAGTTATGTGGAAAGATATAAGGTTGGTTTTTACCCTAGCCAATTTTATTTTGTGTTGTCCATAGGTTTTATTTGGGGGACAGTTTCTCTAAATGCATTAGGTGCATAAATTGATGTAACTTTTTATTTTCCTTGACAAAAAATTCTGATTTTTTCTTTGGAAAAACAAAATAAAATAACATAACATAATTTCTAAATAGAAATACAATGTTGGGTAAAATAACAAATAAAAAAGAGTATGCATGTTTAATTAGTTTTTATTAAAAGCATTTTAAAACATCAATAATCCCAACCTCACTATGACCACTCGATTTGTTTTTGTTTTTGATATCACTCTCAATGGAAAATAAAATATTTTGATGTCCATAAGATGTATTATAATTTTATATCAATTTTAAAAGGAGACAAAGTAATTAGAAGTTAAAAAAAATGTGAGAAAGGTGTATAAACCTTATAATTTTCAAAAATATTTCAACAGATGATTTAAATAAATTATTTGAACATCTATCTTAACTAAATTATATCGATATCCACTTCATATATATATTTGAAGTACAAGCTACTTAACAGATACGAGCCTGAATCTGACCACAAACCTTTGTCTTTATCCCTCAATCATGTTATGCATACCACCCATAGGCAGGAGACCAGTCAAAGAAAAAGACACGTTTTCTTTGAAAGAAGTAACGTTGACCCTTTCTTAAGGGATTTAGGCTCCTTAACTTATATTCACAACACTGATCAAATTTATTACCATTTTACTTCTACCCTTTCCACTACCATTAGAAAGTTCTCTAATGAGACTTCGTATGAGCAAAAAAATAGAACTTCCAATGCTTGGTATGACAAAGACTGTAAAATTTCCAAGAAGGCAATCAGAGACGCTCCTAATTAAATCATTAAGCTTTAGACTATAAGTATATAAAATCTCTCATCAATAGGAAGAAGAGGTCATATATCAATAAAAAACAAGAGCATATTCACCACCATGCTAAAGTTGCACTCAGATAGTTTTGGAGGAATGTCCTTGTTCGTAAATCTAAAGATAATCATTTTATCCCCTTAGAAAATTGGGACAACTATATTAGGAAGTTGTATGACTCTCTCAGTAGCATGGGAACCATCTTAAATACTCATATTAAGGAAGATATATTTTCCCTGGAAGACATTGAGTATGGGATTAATAAGCTCATTAATGGGAAAGCTAAAGATATTGAAGGATACGAAGCTGATATCTTTAAAATGGGGAGATCTATCCTCATTCCTCATCTCCACAAGCCTCTGAATTTGGTTCAACAACATGACTTCCCTAAGCTTTGACATAAAGACTTATTGTGCCTATATTTAAAAATGGGGACCAAAATGTTCCCTCTAACTATAGGACCATTATGATTGGCCACATCTTAGCCAAGATATATGGGCTCATTTTGGAAAAGAAACTTAGCCTTTGGATTGAAAACCATTGTAAAAGAGCTAAAGGCCAAACTAGTTTTAGGAGACGTCACTCTACTATTGACCA
The DNA here is from genome assembly GCA_000404065.3 of Pinus taeda. Taxonomy (NCBI): domain Eukaryota; kingdom Viridiplantae; phylum Streptophyta; class Pinopsida; order Pinales; family Pinaceae; genus Pinus; species Pinus taeda. The sequence continues at coordinate 3,627 of APFE030923125.1, read as the reverse complement.
TCTTACCACTCTTAAGATCATTGCAGAAGAATGTTGCAATAGTAAACTTGATATCTTATGTTGTTTTGTGGACATTAGAGAAGATATTGACACAGTTTTGTGAGATAAGTTATGGGAGAGACTTGAATATATCATGGTTCCTCCTGAGCTGAAGGTTCTTGTGATCCACCTCTACGAGACTATCATTTCCAAGCTTAAGACCAAGGAAAGGTGGTATCAATATAATAATGGCAATATTGAGGTTAAGAAAGGGTGTCCCTTATCCCCTAACATTTTTTGTATTTACATAGATAAGCTTGAGGAGTGTCTAGAAACTGTAGGTTACAAGGGCACCAAGCTTGATCGTATAATAGTTGCTCTTCTCCATTATGTTGATGATATCGTTCTTCTTGTAAAAATCCATGACGACCTAGATAAGCAGCTTAAGACTCTTCATGTCTATTGCTCCAAGATGGGTAGGAGATTTAATACTGACAAGACTGAAGTCATGATCATTAAATTAAAAAATATCACTCATGGTAGTTTCAACTATGATAGCCATTGTTTAGAGCATGTTTCTCCTTACAAATATTTGGGTATTGACTTTCCTCTTCAACTCAACTAGAGGTATAACATTGAGAAAAAAATTATTAAAGGATGGAAATCTTATTATGAGCTTGAAAATAATTGTAAGTCGGTCGATATTTGCATTTAGAGTAAGAAAATTTTCATCTTTGAGACTCTCACGACCCTTTTTGTCTTATATGGATGTGAATTTTGGGGTTGCAGTAAATTGAGAGAGTCATAGAGAAATATTGAGATGATTCAAAAGAGATTCATAACCTACAACCTAAAGATCAAGGGAAATACTCTCTATCTTATCCTCTTGATCGGAGTTGGCATGTTCCCCATTGCAAGTACAACTATGTTTAGATATCTAGTGTATAAGAAGAAGCTTTACAACATGAAATCTAAGAGGCTCCCAAAGATTGCTTCTAACATTAGCCGAAAGCCCCACCTTTGCCTATAGCACGTGTGGCACAAGAATGCCCAGTCTTGGCTCATCGAATAGGGGATTAAGGGGGAGATCATCATGAGAAGCAAGGATAGTGTCAAATATACTATTACCTCCAATTTTAAGGACAATTTTGGGATGATAAGGAGATGGAGGGTAAAATGAAGCTAAGATACTATAAGGAGATGATGAACCCCACCCTTGATAACTAAAATTATCTCTGTGTTGAATAGCACTAAGAAATGAATGAATATCGCTATGATAATAACTAATTCTCATTAGCTTCGAAGTGAAACTGGGCAATGTCTACTCCCAAGTCTCCATGGGATGATAGAATATGTTAGATTTGCGATACGAAGAAGGTGGAAGATGAAAAACTCTTCCTTTTAGGCTGCCCAACTTTTACTCACATCCACTCTTAATGCACTAGCATCTGCCACACTCCCCATATTCTGACTTATTAAGCCAGCCCCACTATAGTGATCTCGGAGCACATCTTTGTCTTCTTTTTTTATCACAGAACAAGGTTTTGAAGAATCACAGTTAGATTGGTTTTCTTTTCTTGAGGTCTGATAGACCGCATTGGTCTTCATGGATGTTAATCATCATCATCATCATCATCATCATATATAAAATAAATTTTTAATTTTGTTTATATAAAATAAAATGTCAAAGTACTTCCTCATAAAAAAAATATGTAATTTAAATATATATATCATTTATTCTTATATAAAATTATTACTTTGATATTCAATGTGATAACCACTAATTATTTAATAACATACTTTAACACATATTAATAACAACAAAATCATTTTGTGTGTTGGACAATACTTGATAGTTTCAATGCACATATTACGTAAATACTAATATGGGTTTTATATATCAGTATTAGTTTATAGTTCAACTTTTAAATTGTCCTCTTTTTACATTTTGGATTTCTTAAAAAGATTTTAGATTTGCAAGTTTAAATTATATACTCTATATATATCATATAAATTTAATATATATAAGAGTGCTGTAATTATTTTTTTCCAAATTTTGTAACCCTCAAATAATTTAATTCTTCTTAAAATATACTATAACCGTAATTAAAACGAATCTAAATGAATCTATAAAAACGATAATTCAATAGACATATTCATCTTGACAAATGTAAGCGAATGCGACCATCTTTTACAGTCAGGTGTGTTTCACATGAGCAAATAATGAGGTGTTACACTATACTTACGAAACCCATATAAAAGAAAACCAAATAATTTCTTAATGATGACAAAATATGAATATTATAAAATATATTTTATTGTAGAGAAAAAAACTTATGATTACTTTTAGGGTTAATGGTTTTCTTTAACTATAAATGGAGGGAAAATAAATATTATAAGGAGTAAAAAAGTTGTTTATCGGTGAGTTTTGTTTTATATTTGAGATTTAATGGGTTAATTTGATGTTTTAATTTCTCAGCTTATTAAAATATATTAAAGATTTGAGTCTTTTATAATTAATTAATTATCATAATTATTAGATATTTGGACCATATTATAATTCAATATATTTCATCTTGTCCGTTGTGTTTTGCTCCAAGCGAAATAATGACGTGTACATTGATACTTTACGAAATCCATATAAAAGAAGCTAACACGATTTCGTAATTTGATGATATTAAATATGAAATTCTTATATTTATATATTAGTGACAAATTTTTCTTGATTATTTATGTTAATGGGTTTAGTTAATGATTATTTAATTTAAGGAGGGAAAATAAAATATTATAAAAGGTAGAAAAGTAATTGTAAAGATGGGTTTTTTTCTTGACAAATTGAAACTAATATGCTAATTTGACTTTTAGTTTGACCATGTTATTAAAATTATATTATTGAGGTTGAGATTTTATAATTTTAATTCAGTTATTAACAATTATTAAGTGGATGGGAGGAGGTTGAGATTTTATAATTTTAATTCAGTTATCAATAATTATTAAGTGGATGGGAGGTATTTAATCTCCACAAAATACTCGAGAATATTTTTAGTAGTATATATAAATAGAGGATTAGAGTTATTTCCAATGTAGTTATGTTTTTTCTATCTTTTTAATAAAAAATATTAATTAAAAAAATTCTTATATGACTATGTGTGATATAAAATGAATTATGGTTGGGCATGCAGTATTTATTAATTAAAAACAATCTTATGACTATGTGTGATATAAAATGGGTTATGGTTGAGCATGTAGTATTGATAAACCATGGTATTGTAGCAAAGGCTATTTTCTTATTAGGAATCTCCATAATAAAATGAAGGTGAATCTTCATGTCTAATAATTTGTTACAATTTTTTTATATGTAAATACAGCTTGACTGGACCTAATGGTTAAAAGCATGTATTTCCTCCTAAAAAATTACACATGCAAAACTAGAGAAGTAGAATATATGAATTATTATTATTATCCACTGAGTAATAGTAATAATAATAACTCCTTATAACCAAATATAAAAAAGAATAATTATAATAATAATACAACCCTACAACTAAATATAAGAGAAAAAATAATTTACCAACCAAATATAAGGAAAAAGATATATAAATGTAACTATAAACCAGAATAATAATATTAATAATAATAATAAAACGG
>APFE030923117.1:87293-117968 GCA_000404065.3 Pinus taeda | reverse complement strand
CTATTGTGCCCCATAGAAGCCCACTATTGTTATTATTGTGCCCTTATATTATTATTGTTATGTAGGCTCTGATTATATTATGACCCCTTAGACTCCTATATATAGAAAGGAGGTCTTTTCATTTGTATCATCGAAGAATTGCTTATTTATGTAATGTAAAGGAGGTTTCCCCCTCGAAGAGGCTGAATTCTAAGGCGTTGATCTATCTTTTCTGTCTTTTCTTGAGCTGGTTTCATAACAGATGTTTCACTCAAGTAATTCACACAAGTGATCCCAGCGATCTTTACTAGGGATATAAAGTTTTATTAGATTTCTATATGTTTCATCAACTTCGGTATATTTCTCAAATGTAGGTTTGTTTTTGAAAATTTTTTTGATCTCATGTTTAACAATCAAATCAAACTCTAAAGCCTCTAGGAAGTCTTTCCTTGTAATACACCACTTTACCCCTGCAAACTTAGACTTATCTTGGGAAATAGTAAACAGTTAGTGGTTGTAGTCACTCAAACTGATCAATTTTTCATTCATTGCTACCAGCCCTAGTAGCCCTCTTTGATTTAGAAAGTTGAACTTGGTATCAAACCTTTGAACAACAATTTCTAGAGAGTGACACTTATTCTCTAGTTGTACCATGAGGTTCCTCTCCTGTAAAACTTTCTTTATCTCCAGAATGGTCTTTTTTATGTCTGCAATCTGAAGCTCCTCCTTTCTCCCTTAGTTTTTGAATTCAAAACTTTGATTAAGGATGTTGCTTCACTTGGCTTGCCTCCTAACATTTATTTTACCTCTTCTATCATTGTTTTTTATCACTGCATCAATTTCCTGCTCAAAGATGATCTGAATTGATGGCCAAATTTCTGTTATGGCCTGATTGATATCCACCCATATGTTTTATTTGGTATATTCTAAAATTTGATCCATGACTAACTCACTCTCTAAAAACTCTATTTTTTGAGCAAGCCTTTGAGATTTTTGTAATTCTGCTACATAGTTGTTGTCTATCTTCAATTTTTGATCCTGTAAATTCTTTAATTGATCTTTTAACTCCTTAATTTATTTTCCCTGAATGGACATCTCCTGCATGGCTTTAACAAATTCAGTGGTAGAATCTTTGATTGGCGTTGGTGATGTTTGTTATCATCTAGATTGACCTCAGGCTGAAGGGAGGCAATGCCAGGGTAACAACAAACCAAGCTTAGCCAAGTAGCTAGGCCTACTAGGTCAGGAGAGGGCTCTCTCCATAAGGATCTCAGTCAAGATGAATATATCAGGTAAATAATTTTAGGCTAGGTATAGTAGCTTGAAAGTTTTGATTGAATTTTGTTGGTGTTTTGCTGGATTAGGAGGAGCTGGGTAGTTTAGGTCTGGGAAATTAGGTCAGAAATGCAGGGTGTTCTATGGGGCAAGGTAGGCATAGGCTTTAGCACTTTAGGCTTCATGCTGTGAGCTGTTTAGGACTGATTAGGAGCTAAGAAGGGCATCTGACAATCATGGATCCTTCTTAAACAATAGTAAACATGAAATGTTGAATGATTTCCCAAGGCAGAGCACTGATACAATGGATTCTACCTATCAAACTTAAAAACATTCAATCAGAAGCAATGAAATGAATGATGGCATACATAAAACATGTAAACAAATGATCACAAAAGAATAAACTATACTAAAACTCCATACAACAGGGATCCCATAAAAACAGTTGCAAATCCTATTAATCTCCTTGCCAAACTGCTTACAATGATGTACAATCATGCTCTGAGCATCCAACCGAGTCCAACCCACACAATGACTGAGAAAATACATAATATGGGCTTCAAAACAATAAATCCTAGCCTCAGGGGTCGAATCCATGAGAGGAGGAATCAATTTCACAAAAAGTTGAGCAGACAGCTGAAGACTAGGATGTTGAAACTGAAACATTCCTAATATGAAGCAAACTAATTCATTCACCTCATTTAAGCTTTTCATCTAGTGTATCTAACCTAGGAAACATAAATGAACTTTAATTACATCATGATTATACATTAAATTAGTGAAGAGATTAAAATCCCATAGGTGAAAAGCAATTTCTGAAAGAAACAGTGAAAAAATAGGCAACCTGTCAAACGCGACCTGTCAAACGCGCGGCACCTGAAGGAAGTGTGCAGCGCCAACTTCAAGATGATTTTTGACTGCCTTCCTGATCTCCAAATGTGGCTCATGATAGCTCATTGGAAAGCTTGTCCTTTCTAGTTTTGAAAACTTTCCTTAGTTTCCAATTTGAGCTTGATTTTCCCTTCCAAAACCGAAATCTCCAAAGACTACTCAAACACATAGCACCAGGCTCAAAAAATAGGCAGAAACATTAATTTTAGGTGGTTTTTTGGCCTTTTCACCTGGTAAATTTAACTTTCACACCTAGAAACATGGTTTTTCTGAATGTACATGGCATTCTGAATCCAATGGTGGTGGCCATTTCTCCAAAAAGTGCCCCAAAAAATTGCACAATGCCCTAGGCACTACGCGTTTGACCAGTGGACTGATAAAATAAGTGCCTGAAAATGATAGGAACAGTTAGAAAACAAAAAATAGATAAAGGCTCCTCTAAAATGGTTGTGATGGCTGATTTTGAAGGTGACTAAACCTATAGTGAAGCCTCCACCAATAGGTCAAGCTTGTACTTCTCTTCCTGATGAGTTAAGGCTTCAATTATTGCTTGAGCCCTTTGAGCTTGGCTCTAGCAATCTTGTCCCTCATGGCATAATGTTTGTCCATTCTCCTTTGCACCTCCACATCTTTATTAGCTTTGGCTAGCAAGTCCTTAAGGTAGTGTTAACCCTCTCAAGCCAATATTCCCGGTTCGCATTCACCATTTGGCCAAGTTGTTCATTCAAGGTGAGTTAGTTGGCAAGTTGAGCTTCTTTTTCCTTCTCAAGCTCCAAAGCTCGCTTTAGGCCTCTGGTCTTAGGCCTCCTCCTGGGCATCAGTTCATCCAAGGGCTCACCATAGTCACCATAGGCTTCCTCCAGTTGCACTTTAGCATTTTTCTCTTCCCTTTTGTCCTTGATGATTTGAACTGCCATAAGCTCATGCTTACTCTCTAATTGCCTGTTTTCCTGTTTGTAATCAGAGATGATGTATTTGGCTCTTTGCAGGTTCACTTGTAACTCACCTATCAGTGCCTCTTTCTCTTTGATGAGCATTCTAGTGTTTGTCTGTTCACCCTCCTCATCTAAGTCCACTAGGTTAAAATCTTGCTCAATTTCATGGAGGTTTTCTTCTTGTTGTTGCATCTTTGTTTCAGGCACCTTTTCCTTTTCTTTGTGTACATGTTTTGTTGATTATGAGAACAAGGCCCCTCCCACAATATGTGGGGCAAACACTTGCCTATTTCCTCTCTGATAAGTATGCACCATTGTACCTGAACCAGTCCTTCCCAGACTTGCTGCTTTGACCCTGATTATCTTGATTTTCTTTGCCACTGTCCTGTTTCCTGTCAGTTGAAGGAATAAGTGCATGGGAAGGTGATAATGGAGGTGAGAGTGAATGTGATGATGATGGCATGTTTTGAAAATTCTGAGTGGAAGTATGAGTGAATATGGGGTTGGCTATAATGTACTCCATGCAATGTTAAGTTATTTAAGGTGATAAAGAACTATGATTTTCATGAGGGCATGATGGAATAGGTTTTTAATTTGATCTTTGTGTTCTCACTTTTGGGAAATGTAAGCCATTTTCTCCAAACTCCTGAAAAGATAGTAGGGTATATTGAGCATTTTAACCTTAGTGAAATGCATGAGTAACCTGATATGGTAGGAGTAGACCCTAGAAAATCTTCCCTCGCATGAAAAATACTTCATTATAATCTTCATCATAGGCGCATATCTATCAAGGAGGTATGAGAAAGGAAAATATCCCTTTCTTTCATGTCTGTGTCTAGGTTTGATTTTATGGTTCATAAACATGTGCTTCTATTTCACCCTTCTTGAACCATTTTTCCCCAACTTCTGGAATCCTGGTGGCAGCTGATATGGTGGCAACAGACAATGTGAAGGTTATGCCTACAAGAGTGACTTGATTATCTTGAATCCCAATTATGAAAAGCCTAGTCAACTCAGGGTGGTACTGAACTACTTGGACCCATTCACAAAACTCAAAACACCATAACCATTTGAAGGATGTCACTATCATGGGAGAGGCTAGAAGCTCTTTGAGATCTGTGGGCTCAAATCTGTGAATATTCCCTCCTTTATGTGGTCTTCACTGTTTTATGTTTCCTTCTCTGTCTGATCCCTCTTATTCATTGTGTGGTCTGTATTCCTCATCAACTATGGTGTTTTTGAAATGAAACCCTAAGTAGATGGTATGGGAATGCAAGGGTGTAGGGAGGAAAAAGGAAGGGAAGGGTAGATAAGAGTAAATGAGGGTCTGATGGGGTAAGGATAGAAACTTCTGAGGGGGAATATAGGGTGTATATTAGGTGTTTTTCGGGAAATGGAAAATTTGCTTGTAAAACTAGGGTTTAGGATAAAGACTTAGGGTTTGAAGTGAGAGACTAACACCATGTGATTTTCATTCTTCAAGCATGAATGAAATAACCTTAATGAGAGGGAAATGGCATTACTTACTTATTTTAGGGACTAGGAGATATTGTGAAAGCTTGAAGAGCGAGGGTATGCAAAACTAGCCAAGTGCGCAGCACATGAAGGGAGTGCACAATGCCTGAATGCAACGTGCAATGCCTGAGGAGTGTGCAGTGCCTGAAGAGAATGCGCAGCGCAAGGAGGAAATGTGCAGCGCCTTCACTGTTTTCACTAATTTCAACTTCAAATCACCCAAAACGCTGCTCTGGTTTTCTCAATGTGTTGTAAGAGGTAAATGAAGAGATAAAGAGTGCAAGAAGATTTATAGGCCCTTGAATTTAATCTTTAGCTCCTCAAACCCCTTTTTCTAATGTTTTTTTCCTTTGATCACTTTCACCTTTTAAACTTTGTTTTAATACTTTTTCTTCTTTGTGTTTTTGCAGGTGGACAAATGCTCAACTTAACTTGATTTTTGTAGTGTTGGTGTGTCTTGCAGGAAGGAGAAATATTCTGATGCAACTGAGATCCATTATTACATATAGAAACTTAAAATTACATAAGAAATACAATAAATTCAAAATACTCTATTTTCACCTCAAAAACATGTTTTTGAGGTGAAAATTACATTAGGTTCCAAAAATAAAAATGTCAGTAGCTATGACTTTCAAGCCATCACGCTTGATTTATTGATCATCCTCATATCCTTGTTGACCATTATTTGCATTTCAACAATAGACTTGACCTTGGTGAAACCCTAAAACCTAATGAAATGGACTGCAAATTGTTTATGAACCATGACTGAAGACAATATGAAGGGGGATTAGCAAGTATGGTCTATGAGGGAGGAGCTGAAGAGAAAACAACCATCAGTGGATCCATCTATCATGACCTAATGGAGTGATGAAAAATTTATAGTATGGGACTCCTACTATGAAAATGCAAAAGAGCAAATTTTGATCCTTGATGGAAGTATGAAAAGACTGACACTAACAATGTTGTTGATGTAGAATCCTATGTTGTCCCTGCGACTGAAATAGGTACTGTGGTTAGTGGAACTAGAGCCAATGGCGAGGACTGCTCCTTCTCCTTGAGCAATTTTTCTATATCCACCTCCATTTCTTCGATCTATACACTCTGTTCAATTATTATCTTGAACATGTCTTCCTTTATTTTTTCCAGATCTCCCATTTCCTTAGTCTGTGGATCCTCTATAGATGGCATCTTGAGCTGCTTCCTCATATTTGATATATCTGCATTCTTTTTCCTTACAATCTCCTCTACTGCATTTACATCACTAGGGTCATAACCTAGCTTAATGACTAAGTCTAATGAATTAATTCTAGTATCCTTTGTTAAAGATGAGATCTTCTCCAGCTTTAACTATGATTGTATGTTGCTCATGGAGGACGCGGTTTTGAAGTTGTCATGGAAGTATTAGTCAAAGTGGAGTATAACATCTCCCCAGTCAATTTGTGCATATCCATTTGATCAATAGGATGGATTTGATTAGTGTCAAAGGAGAAGATTGTCTTCTTGTAGTCTCCTGGTGATTTTGGGAATGGAAATTGTACCTGTAGAAAAGCCATTTGCATTCTTCCTTGTTCAGTATCGAAGGCTGATAGAAGCATGTGTTGGGAAGAAACAGTCTACTTCCAGAACTAAGTATATGTGTTGGCCTTTAAAATATCTTTTTTTTTCTTTACTGATTTGTACTTAGAAAAAATATTTGGCTTTGTTTGGCCTTGAGCCAAGTCTATTTTCTATCCTGAATATGGAGGATATTGTGAGATTAGGAAGATGGAGAACCTACAAAAATTTCTTCTTGTCTTGTACCCGTAAAAATGTTTTTTGATCCTGTAGAAACATGTGGACATATGGAAACTATAGTAGCATGTCCTTCATCATCTTGCATGAAAACTAGTTTTGGATTGGTTTTTTGCTTCTTTGTCTATATTAGGAATTCCTTGGCTCCAATTTCTGTTACTGTAGGAGACTTTTCTTCTCTTGGCCTTTTTTCATGCTTCTCCTAAGGTACTAGAGTTTGTGAAGTAGTTGTAGACATAACATGTTCTTCATCTTCTTAAAAATTGTTCTCCTCCCATTGATCTTGGTTCATGAATATTTCAATCTCTCATGTGGGAGTGTGATTGTAAGGAGTGGTTTTTTGTTCCACTATTAAACTGGAAATGATGTCGAAGGGTTCATATGTCCAAGTAAATCTTAATTGGAAATTCATTTGTCTGAGAAGTGCATCTACCTCTTTACCTTCTTCTCTGTTGTGGCATATGAATGGCCCCACCTATGTCTTGATCTTGAACTATGCCTTCTTTTTAGCTAAAACAAAGTGTAAGTCGTCCATGTTGATCATTTTCCTTATATATTCCAATGAGAAATTATCATAGGGACATAGTTTGGAAGTCTGTATGGTGGCAGCTCACATCCGTACACCCTAAGTTATATGTAGTTCGAGTACAAGTACCAGTCTCCTGTTTTGACTTGTTCACTGATGTTTAAAGTTCTTTGTATTTCAAAACCTATTCTAGGTTCCACATTTTTGTTAAGAAGGTATGTATTTGTATAAATAAACTGGTCTATGAAGTCACTAAAATTGAAACTATTCAAACTCTTTCACACCAAATAGGTCCACTGGATGACTGATTGTGCATTTCCTTGTTCATCTAGTTTTTGCAAAGCAATTGAGAACTTTTCTGCCTGTAAAAATAGAAACATATAAACTAGCATTGGTGCATGTTTAAACATTCCTTTCATGGTAATGTTGAGAAACTGCTCATGAATGTTGTTTGCAAGGAATTGAATGAAACTATACATTACAAAATGTTTTTCTTCTATGGAAAAAATGGACATAAAACCTAGGATAGGTTCATCCACCCATGGATCTGGTTGATACCCTAAGAGACAAGATACTAATGAGACAATTTGTTTGATCTTCTCTGGAAACATGGAGGCTGGATATGGTGGATTTCTTTGGAAGTTGGACATCCTCTGGCAAGAAAATTTCAAATGTTTTGGCTCTTCCAGAGAAGGTTATATTTTGGTAGAGTTCCATGAGGAAATCAACAGAGAAAGAGCTCAAATAATTATTATGGGGGACTTCAAGCATCTAGTTAATTGACTATGGGGTTATAGTAAACATAATGTCTCCATTATGGGCCACAATGGCTCTTTGGCTAGGGATATACTTGACCTGACACCATAAAATAAAATTTGGGAAAGGATGAGTCTGGGGAAACATGAATAGTGGCAAGAGGGGTTCCCAGAGGTTGATTTCATCACTCTGGTCCAAAAAGGTTTGTTTGAGCCAATTGTGCAGTTTCAACAAGTCGAACTCACAATTAGTCTCTGTAATTTTATATTGTTGGTCAACCAGGGGTAAATGGTCTAAATCAATGGTGGGAGGGATCAATGGGTTTTCACTAGTTGGTTTCGAATTTCCTTTAGGTGACATCATTTTAAAAATTATCAGAACGAGAGGTGAATAGCTAGTGGTTTTTACCTGGGAAAAATTGATTTCTATACTGAACAAATTCACTTTTTGTAAGAGGTACCTGGTCGGGAAAATGCTATCTGGAATTTGAAGTGGATGACAAAGAAATTCGGTAGGGGGGATGGAGGTTTATGTACCTATTCTCTGAAGTAAATGGGAAGTGGAAAGGGGGCCACACAGAAAAACTAGGAGGTATTTATAAGCAATTGGGCGATTCTCATTGTGTATGGCCACTATGGAGTGGGTTTGTTGCAATCTAATGCACGTTGGAGAGAAATGGTCATGGTGTAACGGATTGGGTGTAACAGGAATTATAGGTGTCAAGATAGGGAAAGGACATGTGGTAGAAGGAAAGGGAAACAATATACGGGAGCAGGGATGATGTGTGGCATGATAGGAGTGGAGGGGGTGCAAAGACATGGCAGGAAGTAGTGAGGTGAGGAGAATTTATAACGTTGGTTGGATATGGAGAGGTTTTTGGGGGGGATAGGTGGTAATAGGTATTGAGCAAGGGGGTGTGAAATCATACGCTCTCTAGAATTTTCTCCACTATCTTCTGGGGGGGCATTTCAAATTCTTTACTGCTCTGTCTCTTCGAGCCAGAGAAGGAGCTCTTTAAGCATTTCATGCTCTTCAAGCAGTTTGCTCTTCGAGCAAGAATGGATCCCTAGCATTTCATGCTAGTGAGATATGTTATATTTCAAGCTTTTCATGCTCTTCAAAATAGCGTATATAAGAAAGAAAGATTGGCCACGTAGTGTGGGGCCCATGAAAATGAATCTGCTTTCGTACCCCCATGTTGATAACAATAGAATGGGCTAGGGGGTCTGAAATCGATCCCCCATTGTTGATCCGATCAGGGTTTCTTGGATCATGTGTCCTCTTTACCACAAGTCGACAAACCAAATTTTGTCCTTTTCGACTTTACCATATGTCAAAATTTATGTGCCAGTAACTCATGCACATATTGTTAATATTATTAAAATGACATGATTAATTTATTACAAGTAGGACTAATTACTCTAAAACATATTTAATTAATCCTAAGGGCACATTTAATATAGCAAGCCCATTTTTATTTTTTATTTTTCTAAGGTTATGCAACTTCTACCCTAATGCTTAATTATCAATTTTAACCAAACTTAAACACTTTGGTTAATATTTATTTAATATACCTAATTAATTTCAACCAATATTAAACTATATGGTTAATTTATTCACTAACATAAACAACCTTATTTAACTCAGTTCAACCATGATTAAACAATATGATCAAACTTAGGAAGTCTATTTCTATTTGGCATTTAAACAAGCTGCACACTGTGTTTGAAAATTTTCTAAAGTAACTCTGATGCATTTTTTGTTTTTCAGTGGCACTTAGGCTTGCTCACTTGCATACATATTTTTCTTTTATTGGGTTTTCATTCTTTTTCTTTTTCCTTTTTATTCTATTTTTCTTCTATTTTTTCTTTTTCTCATATACATTTTTTTATCCCCATTTTCATCATCATTTTTTTATACATATTTTTGCAAATAATTTGCAGAATATAATATTATTTACAATTTCTATCAACTAAAAGATAATAGCCAATCATAATTTGATCCTATGAATTATAAGACCCTAACAATAAAAACATATCACATAGTTGAGCTTTATAACATAACTTGTGGTGGTATTTACATCCATATACATGTGTACATATAGCAACATTACCAACAATATATACCAAAACATATACCAAATCATATATCAAAACATATACCAAACACCATATCTAATCATATATCAAAACATCATACATAATATAGAAAACCATCATAAAGCATATATCAACCACCATAAAGCATATACCTGACCACCATAAAGCACATATCAAACTACCATAAAGCATATACCAACCACCATAAAGCACATATCAATCACCATAAAGCATATACCAAACCACCATAAAGCACATATCAAACCACCATAAAGCATATACTAAACCACCATATCGAAGTTGCTTTACCTCAACCAGAAAACAAGGAAGGATACATATCCTGCATCTGATCCGCCATCTCCCATGTAGCTTCATCAAGCCTAAAGTGCTTCCATTGCACTTTAACTTGCTCGATTGCTCGGTTCTGGAGAATGAGCACCTTTTTCTGCAATATACACTAAGGCTCCAGCTGGAATTCTCCATCTGGTTCCACCTACAATACAGACTAGTCAATCACATGATCAACATCCTTAACATACTTCTTAAGCAAACATACATGGAAAAAATCATGGACTTTCACTATCGGAGGCAGTGCAAGTCGATAGGTTACTGGCCCAATCCTCTCAAGGATACTGAAGGGTCCACAAAATAGTGGTGCCAACTTAGCACATGATCCAACCCACAAGGAGTTCTTCTTCGGTTTGATGCACAAGTACACATGTTCCCTAAGATGGAACTCCTTGAACAACTTGTTTCTATATTCATAACTCTTCTTCCTATCTTGTGTTGCCTTTAGATTCTTCTTTATTAACTACATTTCTTGTTCCATGTCTACTAACATATTTGGTCCAATCAACACCCTGTTAACTGGGTCACTCTAATTGATGGGAGTGTTACAACTTCGTCCATACAATGCCTCAAAAGGACTCATCCTCAATGACTCTTGATAATCATTGTTGTATGCGAACTCTACCAAAGGGAGATACCATTCCCACTTCCTCTACTGATGCATCACATACATCCTCAAAATGTCCTCTAGTATCCTATTGACCCTCTCTAGCTATCCATCTATCTGCAGATGATAATTTGTGTTGAAGGCCAAATCTATGCCCAAACCTACAAATAACACCTTCTAAAACTTGGAAGTGAACTTTGCATACCTGTTTGACACAACCTTCTTTGGAACACCATGCAATCTAACCACATCTTTGATGAATACTTGTGCCACATCTCTAGCTAAGAAAGTAGACTTAACCATAATGAAGTATGCAACCTTTGTCAATCTGTCCACAATGACCATAATGGAATCATGTTGTCTCACTGTCTTTGGAAACCCTGTGATGAAGTCCATGGAAATGAACTCCCATTTCCACTTTAGAATCACGATTGGCTGTAGCAATCCACTTGGATGCTTCCATTCTACTTTCACTTGTTGAAATTCAAAACATCTAGCCATGAACTCTGCTACATATCTCTTCAGATTCAGCCAATAAAAAAATTTCTTCACTACAGTTAATGACTTCTAATAACCTGGGTGACCGGAATAAGTTTTCACATTAAACTCCCTCAAGATCACCTTCTTCAACTCACTGTTATCCGATGCATATATCATGTCTCAAAACCTGACCAACCCATCTGTTGTAGGACAATAATCCATACCCTATGCACCTACACTTGTACCTGTACCTATACATCCACTTGTACCTGTACCACTACATTTACATGTACCTACATGTGTATCTATACTAGCATCCTACTGCAACTTGTGCCAATATCCATATACCTGACATCCTGCTGACCTGCCTGCAAGATCCTATCCTGTAAGTTCATCCTATAGGAGCTAATAGCTACCAATTGATTTACTTGTACCCATCTTCTAAGAGCATCTACCACCATGTTCTCTTTACCCTTGACGTACCTAATCTCAAAGTCAAAATCGTTGATCGTGGCCAACCATCTAGCCTTCCTAGTGTTCAAATTCAGCTGGTCAAACAAATACCTCAACCTAATGTGATCACTCATATGTACAAATCTCTTGCCAAGAAGATAATGTCTCCACATCTTCAATGCATGTATAATCATTTCTAAATCCAAATCATGTGTTAGATAGTTATGCTCATGCTCGTTTAGTTTCAGGGACTCATAACATACCACCTGTCCATCCTGCATAAGGAATCCACCAAGCCCTCTCTTCCAAGCATATGTGCATACCACAAACTCTTTGTCCAGACATACAATCTATAGTATTGGTGCATGTTTCAGCAACTGCTTTAGTTTTTCAAAGCTAGCCTCACACTCCTTAGTCCATTCGAAGTTCTTACCTTTCCTTTGCAATGATGTGATAGGATAAGAAATCTATGAGAAGTTCCTGATTAACCTCCTATAGTAGCCTGCCAAGCCCATGAAAGATCTCACCTCATCCACACTCTTAGGAGCTACCCACTACATGATGGCCCTTATCTTATCTATATCAACTAAAATGCCCTCCTTGGAGACAACATGTCACAATTAGTGTACCTCAGTCTGAAAGAAATTACACTTGCTAAGCTTAGCATACAATTGATGGTCTCTCAACAACCTCAACAATGTTGCTAAATGTTTCGCATGATCTTCCTCATTTTTAGAATATACCAGTATATCATCAATGAATATAATAATAAACGTATCCAAACATGGATGCAACACACTATTCATCAAACACGTAAATTTAATTGGAGCATTAGTTAAGCCAAATGGAACAACAACGAACTCATAATTCCCATACCTGGTCCTGAACGTTGTCTTGTAAATGTCTTCCTCTTTGATGCGTACCTGATGGTATCTGGATCTCAGATCAATCTTTGAGAATATTGTTGTTCCTTCAGATGATCGAACAAGCCATCGATCCACAGAAATGGGTATCTATTCTTGATAATCACTTTTTTCAACTGCATGTAGTCAATGCACAATCTGAGAGTACCATCTTTCTTCTTTATGAACAATACTAGTGCTCCCCATGGTTACACACTTGGCCTAATCTATCCCTTGTCCAACATTTCTTTCAATTGCAACTTTAACTCAACCAAATCAAGTGTGCTCATTCTGTAAGGTGATTTTGATGTTGGAGCTTCCCCTAACACTAACTCGATGTAAAAGCCTACCTCCTTGTGAGGTGGAAACTTGTAATGTCCTTAGGAAATACATCCTTGAACCGCTGGAAAACTGGGTATTTTCTCATCACATCTACATCCTCAACCTCCTTACCCGTATCACTAGAAATGTGTATTACAAATAACATACACCCTTTCCTATGGCTACACTTTTCTTGCATAATTTTCACCATCCTAACTAATGTAGCTTTGTTCTTACCTTGTAAGACTCTTGGTTATCCATTATCATCAACACATGCAATGTCTTTATCATAACAATCCACCTTGGTTCTATGAAGATACAACCAATCCATGCCTAATAACATATTTTATGAACCCAATGGTAATACATTGAAATGTGTTGCAGTAGGCATACCATTCAAGTTATATGCATAAGCTCTTACCGAATGATGAACTCATTTATTCGTACTTGTATCCAACTGCACTAACCAAGACTCTGCATGTAATTCCTTACTGAAACCACATTTATCCACCAAGTTAGGGCTAACATAGCTATAATTAGATCCAGGGTCAATCAAAATAGAAATAACTTGATCACAAAGCTTACCATCCATCTCAATGATAGATGTTTGATTCTTTGTATGTTTGTTATCCAAAGATGCATAGATATGTGGAATACTTGACCAACGTCGCCAACAATCTCTGCCTCCTGTGCACTGTATATATATTAGTCCTACCACTCTTGCATTGTGGAAAAACCCTCCTATGATGATCTCCTCCACAAGTCTTTTGAAGCCTCGAAATTCTACTACTCCAATATGGGGGATAATCACCTAGTCCAGACCTTAAAGGCAACTCATTTTGTTTTGGTATGGTGGCTCCGACTGGGGATGATGGGACCATTTTCCCAATGTGGATTTTAAAATTAGGATGGGTGGTTTTGAAGCAATTACAATAAGAATAATGATAACTAAATGACATATTCTAGAATGCAAATCTCTAGCTAACTTAATCTAATATAAACTCAGGTATTCTGTGTGATATGCGATCTAACAAGATATATGTTTGACATGTGATAATAAAGATCATTCACTCATTAAACATAGATTATAACATGTAAAGATAATTTCTTTGACTAAATAGTTGGTCAAAGAAATATATAAATTATATCGCATATATTAATGATCATATATGAAAATAAATACTTTAAGCTATGCATCATACGGTAGTGTAATTAACACATAACAGGAAAAACATATTCCATATATAATTCATGAAAATGAAATGTTGTCACTAACTAAACAAAAACAAAACTAATCATACAAGATAAAAGTACCATATGTTGAGGTTCTTCTCATTTGACAAATGACATAGATCAGCTCCTTTCTTCAGATCAAATTATTCTACAAGTATACAATATTGCATCAGCAAAGGAAAGTAGTATGATATTCAAAAGAAATGACCATGTTCCATAATTTCATCAAGGCATTCAAAAACATATAGAAGTGCATTCTTTGCAAATGTTTTTGATAAAATTATAGACCCTTCTCTAAATGCATGAGAAGGCTATAAATATTTTATAACTAAAGTTAAAAAATGGATTTTAAAAAATATTTGAGGAGGTTTCAAACAACCTTCCTGTTAACTAGCAACTAACTCTAGAAATAAAAATGATTTGATGAGCAAAGGTTATAAAGATGACTCGTTGTCTACCAGCTTCTCCTTTAGATCACATATATCGAACATTGGTTTCACTTGAGGAGGTGCCCCAAACTGCGTTCTGGCCTATCCTATGAAGATAACATCTATGAGAGGTGGCAACATCATTTGCATTAAATGGAGTGAACAATTGAGTGTCATTATTTGGCTGTGAGGTTTGACAAGGAATTTCCAATATGCCTCCCAGTCAGTCTTTGGTAACTTTTTGATCACTTCCCTTTGGGTTTTTACCTTTGCCTTCTAGTTTTTATCCAGGTCATTCAAATCTAGCAGTGTCTTTGGATTACCTTCTTTCATCAAGTTGGTAGTGTGTAAAGTGTGATTTACTACTTTTACTATGTTCTTTGCCATTCTTGCTGCTCTTAACACTGCTAATTCATCCTGCTTGATCCATGCATCCCAATCTGTGAGTAAAATGTCCTTACGTGTCTCCTCAATCTTAGGTAGATTAGCTCTCCTTCCTTCTTTAGTTTCTTTCCATTCAATGAATTCAGATATCTTTGTATTTAAATCATTAAATTCAATTCTCTGATCAATTGCCTAATCCATTAACTGATCACTAGTAATCAGATAAGGAGTGATACATTCTGTGGCAAACTATATCTTGTTGTTTTGATAGAAGGGAATTTAGCTCTAGTGCCTCTTTAATGAATTCATCGACAGTAGGGACATCTTTATATTTTTCCATGGCTTCTTGCAATTCTTGGATTTGCATGTTCTTCGTAGAGATGTCTGCTTCATGGCTTATCTTTAATACCTCCATATTATATTGCAATTGGGCTATTTTTTCAGCAACTTGATGGTTCACATTTAGCCTCGTGATTAAAGTGCTTAATCTATACTATAGTACTAATATTGTGTGCTATTTTGTTTAGGTCAAATTGCCTCTTTGGCAGAGTATGGAGCCTGAGGCTCTCTAGTCTTAGTGATTCCTTAGTTTCATGGTTGAAATTTGCCAACGAAAAAGAACCACACTAAATGGGAAGGATGGCCACAATGAATTTTTGTTATCTTTTAGGGTCTTGGTTAAGCCTTTACCCATAGTCTCGTGAGCTATTTCTCTTGCTAGTAGCTTGTCGGAGACATACAAAGGGAGTACATGTGGGTCCATTGTACTGCTAAAAACACTGATATATGTAAACCATTATTCAGAAAAATACTTTCCTACTATGAGAAGGTCTATAGTGGCTTCTCTAGAAAATTTGGGGTCTTTCTTATCGAAAATGAGTTAATGTAATGGTAAAATGAGACCATGACATATTTTATAAAAATGGGGTATATAATGGGATTCCCACATCTGTTTTTGGTTGAGGTGGATGGGGTAGGGGACTTGCATAGTCCATTTCCAACCCATGATTGGAAACTTAGTACAGAAATAGATGGCATCCATGATATTGGCACTGAAATAAAATGGAGGAAGGTTCTTTGTGGAGGTGGATCTCTTTTGACGATACTCGGAAATGGCAGTCGCTAGATTATTAGATAGGATAGTGGCCCAATTCATTATGTGAGAATTGACACATGCATCTATCAAAGGGACCAATTCTATAGATAATTTGGTATTATTAGGTAATCCATATAGCCTGCATAACATAGAAGCGGCATAGTAATAGGGATTTTCCAAAGGAGCTACGGGGTACATACCCGTTTTATCATATTTGAATTTGTTCTCTAGGACCTTCTAGCCTTGGATCATCTTGAATGGTTCTTCATTTTTCTTTGCGAAGTTGGCCAGGTATGATTTGT
The DNA here is from genome assembly GCA_000404065.3 of Pinus taeda. Taxonomy (NCBI): domain Eukaryota; kingdom Viridiplantae; phylum Streptophyta; class Pinopsida; order Pinales; family Pinaceae; genus Pinus; species Pinus taeda. Next base: position 101,647 of record APFE030923117.1, on the reverse strand, counting down.
CATATATGTCCTGAGGATCAGGTATACGATACATTTTCTTCAGGTCTTTAGCTTTGAATGACCCCATTAGCTCCATATTTGAGTTCCTAAATTGCCTATCTTCAATACTAAGATTTTCCACCACCCATGTAATGATATCACTGTATGGGTGTATTTTTTCTCTTGCTCATATTCTATTAAGGAAGGAGCAAGCAGCATCTTTGAATTGGACCTCCGAAGGTTTTATTGAGTTATTTGTTGCCTTTGTGACAATAATTTTAGGCCACTCATCTTTAAATATGTTATATATGCCTTCCCATGTTGTCGCTCCTCCATCATTGCTACAAACTGTATCAGTGAATATAGGTGACATCTCTGATACATTGGACTCTGTAATTCTCTGCTTCTTTTGCTTTGGAATCACCTTCTGTAATGACATATCCTTTGAAGCTTGCTTGAAGATATAACAGCACACACAATGGAGGGTAATTAAGGCCGAGAGTTCTCTTAAATGACTTTGAATCATGGGAATATTTTGCATGAGATTTGTGTGTTAACTAACCATAACTTGAAAACATAAATTGTTCTCCTCGGGCTACTAAACATTAATTACTTTGTCATACCACTTAATATTTCATTAAAACTCAGTAATTTCCCACTCTTCATGCTTTATTTCCACATCGGAACTTTCAAATGTTGCTATATAACGTTGTTCGAAGTTAATGGGAAATGCGATTGCGAAAATCACAATATCACATTTCCCAAATTATTAAGGGGTGACACAATGGAATGACTTATCAATTTGTGATTTGTGAAGTGCAATCACGTGTTATTAAAGTGTTTTTATCGGAAAATCACAGCGGGGACTCATCTCATATCGCATTTCGGGATTTTCGATGGAATGTTAACAATTGTTACATGGAAAACTGTGAGATGCGATTTGCAATAAGAGATTTAAGCATGAGTTCTTTTTTGAAGGTTTTTAAGGAAAATTTGTAGAGTTAGCATTTATTTTCAATGCCTAAAAATTTAAAAGGGTCCCCATTTATATGTCAAATATTAACTATTACTCTGTATAAATGGGGGGGTTGTTACATAGTACAACAATTGGCGATTCACTTGGGAGAACCAGCTATCTCTGGTTGGTCTTTTGAAATTTCTAAAACTTTCAAACTAAGAAGAGTTATAGGAATAATAATAACAAGATTTACAAACTAAACAATATTTCTCTGAAATCATAATTACACACTCAATCTATCTATTCAACTACTTTACTCTTGTAGCGATAAAAATATAAATGTTTGCATCAGCCAATACTAAGATTTAAAGGGATATAGCAGGTGCCTTCTACAGATTAGTTTTTATTGTTTACTCATTTATCATAGATAGATCCTCTGCTGCCAGTAGGCGTTCATAACATCGGTAGGGTTATCTTTTAACCAACAATGATTCATTGTCCCATTCGAATCAATACTCAAAATTCAAAACGATATTCTTTTGCGTTTTTCTCATTTGGACATTGTTTTTCTTTTCATGTAATTTTCTTTTGAAGTTTCTTAAAAGACATTGTCTAGGCTTGGTAACCCAATAATGACAATGTCATTCACTAGTTGTAACTAAACTTAACAAGTTGGCTCTTGATGAGACCCCTTGTCCTTTGATTGATTAGATCATTGGCTATTACCCTGTTTTGATAAGCAATTTTGGTAATATCAGTTTAATTTATTCCCCTATGATCATGGTAAACAAACTCGTATTGAGATTTATTATCTTTTAAGTTTTGTATATTTTAGAATTACACTATGAAAAAAGAAAATTTTATCAGATGGGGTGAATCATTGGCCCTTTTTAAGAGTTTTGGATGATAATGATAGTGTTTTGAGATACTCATCTGTAGAAAGTCCTTACTAGGTTAAAGACTATTTTCTTGACTGATAACAAAACATCTATATCTTATAAATATAAGAGCGTATTCATGGAATAAGTGTTTTTAGCGAGGTCAAGTTTTTTCAAAGAAATAAGGTTCATTTTGATACTCAAATGCTTTAATTATGTCTTTAACTTTTCTTACTTATAGAAGCAAAAAATCAAAATATTATTAGAGGCTTTAATTTGAGAAGCCAAAAAGTAAATATTACTTTAACCTTTATTTTCCTAAGAATCTTAAAGACAATATGATACAAAATTAGAAGAGGTTGTCTTCTAGGAAAAGTGCTTTTTTAGAATCTGCCCATTGACGGGCAAGGAATCTATTCTACCTGATAGATCTTGTAAGAGAAATGTTGATTGACCAATTTTCTCAATGATTTGGAATGGTCCAAGCCACAGTCTTTGGAATTTGGTATGCTTACCTTTTTCCTCATGTGCTTTGCTCCATTTCAGAACCAGATCACCTACTTCAAACATTTTATGACTGGCAAAGGTTGTAACAAAAGAGGCTTTGACTAACTATTGATGATGGGAATGGGTAGCTTTAGTCTTTTCTCTTTCTTCTTCAAGCTTAAGAATATGAAATTGTCTTGCTTGAAGAGAAGAGGAAGCATTTTCATTGATAAATTGCACTAGGGCAAGAGATGGGATTGCTATGTTTATGGGGAGAACTGCTTCTTTTCCATAAACTAAAGCAAAAGGCGAAGAATCGATTGAGGCTTTCTATGTTATTCTATCTGCCTTAAGAGTAAATGTCAACGCTTTGTGCGAATTCCTATGATTTTGGTCTATAGTCTGCTTGATGATTCTGATAAGGTTTTTGTTTGTTGTTTCGGCTAATCCATTACCTTGTGGATAATAGTTGGTTGAATACTTCAATTTGAAACCTCTTTTTAAAGAAAATTCTACCATAGTATTTCCATAAAAATAATATTCATTATCAAACATTAAAGCTATGGGTAAGCCAAATCTGGTGATTATGTACTGATCAATAAAGTTTGTAATACTTTTTGTATTAGCTACCTTTAGCGAGATAGCTTCTACCCATTTCGTCAAGTAATCAGTAGTTGTAAGGATGTACTTGTGTTGCTTGGAATAGTTAGGAACAATCTCACCAATTATATCTAATCCCCATTGTTCAAATGGTTGTTGGATATTCACTGGCTGCAAAGGGAATGTTGGTTTATTTTCTCTTCCAGCTGCAATTTGACAAGTTTGCATTTTTTTGCATAGTCATGCACATTCTTAAATAGTGTTGGCCAATAATAAATTGCATGTAGGATTTTGTGAGCTATGGTGTTTCCTCTGAAATGACCTCCAGCTGGTCCATCATATAGCTCTTGCATAACCTTTTCAGCTTCAAGTTTACCTAGGCATCTTAATAATACTGAATCATAATTTTTTTCTAAATAATACATCATCAAATAATTCATACTGCTTTGATTTCAACCTAAAGAACGTTTTGTTTTGTAATTGAGATGCATAGGATCATATCCATTCTTTAAGTAAAACTTCAAATCAACATACTATGATTGTGCATCACTAAGGATTACCTATGATATTTGCACTTCATTACCTTGGTATTCCTTTGTTGATAAGTGGGAAGCTCTAGTTAGCATCCTACAAAAACCTTAGCCCCTAACAATTTTAGCTGGCCAGATTTCTGCATCATACTCTTGAAGTGCAGTGACCCAATTGGCTCTTTTCTCCCCCACTTCTCTTTGAATCAATAATTGCCTTATTACAGGGTAAGGTACTATTATTTTTGTATGGGTTTTGAGGAGAAAAGGTCTAAAATGTTTCAAGGTTTTAAAGGCAGCAAAAGCATGTTTCTCAACATCTGAGTAGTTTAGCTCAGCACCCTGTAAATTAGAACTTAAAAAAGAGATAGGCGCCTCTGTGTTTTGATTATTCAGTTGTGTTAAAATTGTTGCATATGATGTATCAAATGAAAAAGTATACAACACAAAAGTTTTGAGAAAGTCTGGAGTTGTTAAAGAAGGAGCATTGATAATGGCGCTTTTTTGTTAACTCAAATGACTCTCTTTCATCTTTGCCCCATTTGAAGACTGCATTCTTTCTTATCATTGATTCAAGGGGTAGAACAATCTGTGACAAATCTGGAACAAATATTTTTACAAAATTGATCTAGAATAGGAATGAGTGCATCGTATTTTTGTTATGTGGGAGAGGAATCTTCTTAATTTTTTGGATTCTATCAAGATCAATATAAATCCCTTTCTTGGACACTATGAATCCGAGGATTTTTCCTTCTGCCAAAGCGAAGTATAACTTTTCGGGATTTACATAAATGCCATATTTCTCTCATCTTTAAAAATTATGTTTTAGGTCATTCAAATGATTGTTTATGTTCCTAGAGTAGACTACAATTTCATCTAGGCTAATAACAACTGATTTATTAATCAGACCCTTAAAAGCAATATCCATGGTGCGTTGAAATGTAGCACCTACATTAATGAGTCCAAAAGGCATCTTCTGATAAGCATATGTCCCCCACCAGGTCATGAATGTTGTCTTCAATATGTCATTTGGATGTACAAGAATCTGATTGTATCTTGAAATTCCATCTAGAAAAGACATTAGCTCATAACCTGCAAGTGATTGCAATATTTGCTCCTTGGTAGGCAAAGGAAAGTTATCCTTTTGACAAGCTCTGCTTAAGTTCCTAAAATCAATACAAATCCTAATGTCTCCATTATTTTTCTTAACAGGAACCATACTTGATACCCATTTTGAGTGTCTAATAGGAAATATTATCTTTTCTTTCAGAAGTTTGTTCAACTTAGATTTTATTTGACTTTGAAGGTTTGGATGAATCTTTCTAAGCTTTTGTTGAACTAGTTTCTCATTAGAGGTCATTCATATAGTATGTTGAATTACAGAGGTATCATAGGTCTTGACATCTGAATAATCCTAGGCAAAGACACCTTTATATGTTTTCAACAACTTAATGAATGATATCCTTTCTTCAAATGACAAAACAAGACCTAGGTTGACATTTTGAGGTTTTCCAGTTGTACCTATGTTTACCACTTCAAATCTCAAAGTAGAACTCTGAGTCTTGGAGGTGGTAATCCTCTTAAATTTGTATTTCAAATCATAGAGATATTCCATTTTGACTACAAACTTTGGAATTGGTTTTGATCTTGTTTATGGCTGATTTGCAAGTCATGTTCATGTTCATCTATGATTTGTTCCTCATAAGATCCTTCTGATGTAAGGAAATCAATTATATCAGCATCATTATTAAACACTCTCCAATTTGTCACATTATCAGGAATGGATGGTCTAAAAGCTAACTCTATGGAAAATCATCCTAGACTAAATTCCTCTGAAGGTATAAGCTTAGATGCTACATTGGCAAGTAAGTCAGCACTTGCATTTTGTAATCTAGGGACTGAAGAAATGTTGAGAACAGTGAATTGAGAAGTAAGATTCTAAGATAGGGGTTGATAATATTTGAGATTCCCAGACACATAATGCATTGTGTTTCTTATATGTTTAATAACTATTTTAGAGTATCCATGTACTTGCAAATACTTGACATCATGGCCAATGGCTTTGTACAACCCTTGAATCAATGCTTCATATTTTGCAGTATTGTTAGTGCATTGAAATTCAAGCCTGTAGGCTAACTTTGTTTTCTCTCCTTGGGGGCTGATTAGGATATATCCAGAACCTGCACCATCTTTAGACTTGCAACCATCAAAATAAAGAGTCCAGAAGAATGAATTATATACAAATTTAGCAAATATATCTATACACTTGGAAGCATCAGTTTGCAAAAAAAATTCTATCTGAAATACTACAGCATTATCCGGGAAGGGAGATCTTTGTGCATTGAAGCATCCCAAGAATGATTCAACTGAGTAGTTTCTGATGATATTATTGGTGAAAGCTACTAGCTCATTGCTCCCCTCGAGATCAATGATTGTATACTTCATGAATTTCTCATGGTCTACTCTGATTTGGTTAGGTTTACCATTGTGTGGCAACCACATGTGAGACCAATCAGTTGCAAATTATCCACGTAACTTTTCGGACCAATCCCTACTTATAATTAACCATAAAATTCAGGGATATCGACCACTAGAATATTGATTATCTATGAAACTTTTGGTTGGAGGAAAGCCTGATTGAAACTGATATCATTTCTCGAAGTACCTCTACTTTTGTTCTGTCCAGTTGGACTATGTGTACATCATATTTTTGAGGTGTAATATTCAATTTGGTGTGCATAGTCCTTGGCATGATGTTTGAAGAGGCTCCTGAGTCAACAAGGAAATTATGGAGATTTCTGTTGAAAATCTCATAAGTAAGAAGAAATGGAGGTGTATGAGAGATAGATCTATCACCCATCAGAACTAGATCTGTGGGATTAACTTTGTTTGAAGATGAAGGAGGTTTTCCCATATCATAAGAAGCTTGAGTGACTACAACATATGGTAAAGGAGCTACAGGAACTTATTTTAACGAGTAATATTTTCTATTGTTTTTTGAGCTTAGTCAGTTCATGTAATGAAATATTTGCCCTCATCTTTTTCATATATTCAACTATGTTATATTCCACCGTATCTGAGATTACTAAAGTTTTGGAAGAAATTGTAGGATATAATGGAATAGAATTAGTTTGCGTAGTCTTAGATTTCTTACTTAATGTCTTCTTCTTTATAGGAGTAGCAGTTTTATGCTTCTGAATTGTTGTATATGCATCAGGAGAGTTTTTACTTCTTGTAGTTAATGGCATAGCTTGTGTTTCCTATTCAATTGGAAGAATGAAGTCCCACATTCCATTTAACTCAAATTCTTCTTCAGTTTTGGGTTCTTCTTCATTTGGTGAGTCTTCTTCCAATTCTTGATTGGATTCAGCATTTGAAATAGTATTCGGTGGTTGAGATGTAGAAGAAGGATTTCTCTTAAATGAGCAAAAAGGTTTCTTGGGAGTAGATGATTCTGCAACTTGTTTCTTGATTTCAACCAATTCATTTGACATGGTCTTTAACACCTTCTGAAGGCCTTCAAGGTTGAAAGGGTCCCTTGGGGCTTTCTTTTTTGAATCATCCTTGAATTTTACTTTCTTTGATTTCCTTTCTTCTATCTGTGATCTCTTTTCTAAGGCAATAATTCTTCTTTCTACAAACAGAGCATCTTTCATGTTTTCTACAAGGGTAGCCTTATTGGCTATATCTACAAAAATTGTGATATTAGAGGGAAGGGAGGATATGTACCACTCTATTTGTACATCTACTGCAGGTTTAGAGGCAGTTGGGATTTTGTTCAATAACTTGTTAAATCTGGAGTTGAAATCTTTGATCCTTTCATTTGAACCTAATTTTAGGTTGGAAAGATCATTGATTAAAGATGTTATAGTCCTGTCATCACCAAATTTTGCAAAAAATATTTCTTGAAAAGTATCCCAATTTCTTATTGAGCTTGCTAGAAGGGAAAAATACCAAGATCCTGGAGATCCTTGGAAAGTATAAGGAAACAGTCTGATTACAACATATTCATGTGCAACTCGATTAATATTGATGACTAACATAAATTCATTTAGATGTTCTTCAGCAGGAAGACCATCATCAAGATTATACTTAGGTAACCATTTTTCTGGGTTTGCTAGGAGAGCATTTGGATTAGCAACCAGTACAGCATCAGGATTTTTCCAAGGTTGAGTGGGTTTATTTGCCATAACTTGAGTTGGAGACTAGGAAAATGGGAAGGCCGGTCCAGAAGTAGGTATGGATGGTGAAGAACTTACTATTGGATTAGTACTACTAGTAGCAGTACTAGTTGAAGAAATGGATAGTTAAGAAGATGTGGAATGAGTAGAAGTGAGGGAAGTAAATGGAGGAAAAGGTGAGGTGATTTCGTTGGTATCTGATTCATAACTTGATGTGGAAACTTTCTTACATCGCGATTGAATGGGGAACTCAAAATGATTTAATCTGAGCCTTTCACTTTGTAATCGATTTAATACACCAATTTCTCGTAATAAGGAAGTGACACTTTCTTCATAGGTTTCGAGTCTCTCGGGTTTCTCGGAAAAAATGGATATATGTTCCAATTTCTGTATCAAGAAGTGAACTTCGAGAGATTAGGGAGTGTAATCTGGAGAAGGTGGTTGTCTTAATACTTTAGGAGATGAGGGAGATGTTTCTACAACTTTAGATTTTTGATTCGAAGATTTTGAATGAGATCTAGAAGAAGTAGAAGTTGTGGAGGGGTTTTGACTCTTATGACTGTTTTTCAATTGATCTTTAGATTTATATGCCATTCATAGTTAGATGGCCCTCCTTCTAGTGCCAAAATTTTGAAGCCTCAGAATTCTGCTGCTCCAACCTGGGGGATAACCACCCAGTCCGGACCTTAAGGGCAACTCCTTTTCCATTTGGTATGGTGGCTCCAATTGGGGATGATGCAACCAGTTTCACAATCTCAGTTTTAAAATGAGAATGGGTGGTTTTGAAGCAATTGCAATAAGAATAATGATAACTAAATGACCTATTCTAGCATGCAAATCTCTAGCTATCTTAATCTAATATAAACCTGGGTATTCTGTGTGATATGTGATCTAAAAAGATATATGTTTGACATGTGATAATAAAGATCATTCACGAATTAAACATAGATGATAACATGTAAAGGTAATTTATTTGACTAAATAGTTAGTCAAAGAAATATATAAGCTATATCGCATATATTAATGATCATATATGAAAATAAATACTTTCAGTTATGCATCATACAGTAGTGCAATTAAAAGATAACAAAAGAACATATTCCATATATAATTCATGAAAATGAAATGTTATCACTAATTAAAAAAAAAACAGAACTAATCATACAATATAAAGTACCATATATGTGAGGTTCTTCTCATTTGACTAATGACATAGATCAACTCCTTTCTTCAGATCAAATTATTCTCCGAGTATACAATAGTGCATAAACAAAGGAAATTAGTCCAATTTTCAAAAGAAATGACCATGTTCCATAATTTCATTAAGACATTCACAAAATTATAGAAGTGCATTCTTTGCAAAAAAAATTGAGGCTACAGTCATCCTTAACAAAGATGATTACCGTAAGAAGATGTTGGATCATCTTCACAATAGTGGCAGTTATAAAAAACTACCCAAGAACCCTCTGAAGAAGATCTCCAGGACAGTGGCTCTCGCCATCAAGTCTAGTAGCTCGGTGGGTTCCCTATCACACAAGCTCATTGAGAGCAGTCCCGTCGCTCCTAGGATCTATGGGTTGCTTAAGATTCACAAGGAAGGGGCCCCTCTGAGGCCTATCGTTAACACCATTGGTGGTCCAACCTACCTTCTAGCCAAATTTCTTGCCCTTAAGCTTAAGCCCCTGGTTGGCCGCACTGAGTCCTTCGTGAAGGACTCTGCATCCTTCATCATGGAGCTCAAGGATATTAGGCTTAACCCTGAGGACATTCTAGTCATCTTTGATGTGGTCTCTCTGTATACTTGCATCCCTATAAAGGAGGCCTTGGATGTGATCTATCGCCTAACTAATCCTGATTTCGCTCATCTGGTTGAGATATGTCTCACTTCCACTTTCTTCTGTTTCGAGGGGGAGTTCTTTGAGCAGACCTGTGGGGTGGCCATGGGTTCCCCCCTCTCCCCGATTGTTGCGAACCTTTTTATGGAAGATTTCGAAGCCAAAGCTCTGGACTCTGCTCGTCTTCTTCCCAAGTTGCGGAAGAGGTATGTAGATGACACTAATGTTATCTAGTCCCATGGCCATGAGGAGCTGGATCGTTTCTTCAATCACCTCAATGGTCAGTCCTCTGCCATTAAGTTCACCATGGAAAAAGAGGTTAATGGTTGCCTCCCTTTCCTGGATATTCTGATTTCTAAGAATAAGGACGGCTCTCTCTCCCACTCTGTGTTCTGAAAGAAAGCGCATACTGAGCAGTATCTTCATGCTGATTCCCATCATTTCCCGGCTTAGAAGATGGGTGTTCTCAACACCCTCACTACTCGTGCCCTTAGAATTTCGGATAATGAGAGCTTTGATAAGGAGAGATCCCATCTCCTTGATGTCTTTGCGGAGAATGGATATAGTAGGCGCCTTGGTCAGAATGCTTTCCTTAAAGCCTCTAGAAATGCGTTGATTAAGAAAGAACCTAAGGAGCGTCGACTAGGGGTCCATCTTCCCTATGTCCAAGGTACCACGGACAAGATTGCTCGAATCCTTAGGAGATTTGATATTCCCTCAACCTTCAGGCCCCTCTGCACCATTCGTAATTCCCTCCGATCGGTGAAAGATCCCATCAACCCTAAGGATATGAAGGGGGTTTATTTGATCCCTTGTTCCTGTGGGACGCCCTACATCGGGGAAACAGGGCACTCTATCCAGCAAAGAATTAGTGAGCATGCAGCTGACTTGAGACATGGAGAACCAAGTCTTCAGCTTTAGCAGAGCATGTGGATAAGACCAAGCATCAGGTCTGTATAGAGGAGGCCAAGGTCGTGGCCAAGGTTGCTTAGTTCCATCATCGTAAATTCAGGGAAGCTATTGAAATTGAAAGAAGGCCTAACAATCTCAACGGAGATGACAACTGGAAGATCAGTAGATGTTGGATCCCTGCCCTTTCGTCTTAGTGGTTTTTTCCTTTGCATTTTTCCCCCGGGTACCCTCATGTCTTCCTTCTTTATCTTTGGTTTTCTTTTTAATTTTTTGCAGTCCTTCTCCCGGTTGCTCTTCCTGTTTGATTTTTTGTCCTAATTGATAGTATTGTGTTTAATCTAAGCTTATATATATAGATATGTATGTATTATTTATTTAAAAAGCTCTCTTCTTAATCCTACCATTATAATGGGTTTATTTATATATTTTTTACCATCAACCCAATAATATTATTTTAATATATAATAATATATATATAATATATCAATATATATATATATATATTAATATGTAGAATATTTAGTTAAAAATAAATTAAAATTTAAGAAACTAATCTAAAAAGTATGTTAATTATTTATAATTTTTTCTGCGTTTAACAACCAATGTATTAAATTAAATTATTTATAAATATATAGATTTCTATTTATAATTAATTAATAACTTAGGTAAATGAATTAATTTTAAGATGACGTAACTAACCATTATTATTATTTTGGTTTTAATATATAATTTTCATGTAAATCACCTTATTAAACATACCATTAGAATTGTTTTATTGATTTATATTAATAACCTTACGGTATTATTTGAATATATATATTTATTTATCTAATATATCTATAATATCTATTATATATAGAGTATACTATATATATATATATTATATTATTATATATATATATAGTATAGTTATTTAGTAAAACAACCTTTAAACTAAATTAGAAAAGTAATGGTATTCATTATATTAATCGGGGTTATTATTATTAAAATATAATATATTTATATATTTTTCTATTTTAATTTTAATTTAATTATTTAAATAAAATGAATTACCCTTATAACTAAACATATAGTTTTATTTGACTTGTTAGTTCCATAAATAAAATAATAAGTATTGGAATATTAGTTAGTATATCTATTATATTATTTATATGTTGTTAATTGATTAAATTTTAAATAAAATGAATAACTAACCAATTTTTATTTTTTTTACCTGATTCAACTTAATTCCATAAATTAGATAACAAATATGAGGAATAATGGGAAATAGTAAGAATAGTTATATTAAATTAATAAATGGAAATTTGACGGGGGTCCTTGAGTCAGAATTTAGCCGTTAGTCTTTTTTAGCCGTTGGAGTCTCTGCTCAGTCTATTTATCATGCTAGATTGGATATGTTCTTCAACTTGTCCTGACAATGAACCACACTAGTTGGTTCGGAACACATCAACAAATGTCTTTCTTTATGTGATTTACGCTGAAATTTCTTCTTATATAACTATGATTGATCACAGAAGCCTCAATTCTACAATGGTAAAAATGATTTATTTTTTGCCTTATTTATAAGTTTTAAATAATATTTTTTACCAAATTACAGCATATTTCGCTCATTTTTTATTTTTTTTCCTCAAAATCAATAAGTGTTTCCTTGTGTAGCGATAGGTCATGTATTTTTGTTGATGGTGATTTATCTTGACTAGCTCAATGAGTTTTATTTTATCAATTTTTCAGACTCGTAAAAAATAAACGGAAAAACAACCCACTGGAGTCATCTTAAAGGTCTTTTCTAACTCTTGAAAAATTAAAATATTGTCAAGTACATGTCATTTCAAATTCGTTAAATTAAATGAAATGGCGTATACTCATTATAAGTTTAACCCTTTTCCAGACTAAGATAGACTATTGTACACAGAAAGGAACACCTTAGTAGAACATGGCTAACAGGTTCTCTTGGATATTGTTTTCTACCTTTTTGGGTTCAAGAGACAATTTACAAAAAGAAACCTTTGAAGTTTTATTTTTGGCTTCTTTTTCAAACACTCTTAACATGAAAAGGATGTCAATTTTTACCTTCTTTAGACTCATAAAACATAGACGATGCAGGACTTGTCACCATGAAAAGACCGAGTTTCTCCTTCCCAGGACTCGTAAAACTTACTAGGATAGATTCATCGAAAGGATGAACTTATATGTCAAGCATATGCTATCCCCTTCAAGCTTACGATAAAAAAATATATGGGGTACTCGCCAAAAATGGTGGGGGAAAAAGTGAAAGAGATCATCTCTTGTATTATGTAAAACTAGCATGTCGATCTTGAACATGACACTCATCTATTACTTGTGCCAGGTTTGGGACATCCTCACTTAACTCACCTTCCTTCATGGGTTTGGGAAATCCATTTTTCCTCTCATATGATTATACCATTTCTTCATCATGACCTCTAATCCTATGTTGAGTCAAATGCTGCCAAACTCCAAAGTAGTGTCACTGATGTGTTCAAGAGAAGTCCTATCTACAGTTCTTTACCACTTATACATTATCTAAATTTCAACCATAGCCTTGGATCACACTTATCTCCTCTACTACATCCTTTTGTTTCATGTCGATGATGTGGGATTCCTTATGGCCCTCTTTTGATAGATCACTTCCTCTTGACTTTAGCTCACTATCCGAGAAGATGATCTAGAAACTTCCTGTCATGCGGAATGAGTCGATCTTATGGACAAGACAAACCTTCCTAGAATCTAATGAAGACCTAATGACAAACAAACCAACCAGACACTATATTTCTCTAAATGTGTTTTATAAATAATGGTAAAAAAATGTGTTTAAGGGCCTACCTCATGTCCAACGCAAGTTTGGAGATGCCTTCGCTCCCTTGATCCAAGTAAGTTCCTTCGTCGCAAACCTGCAAGCACAAACAAGGAAAACGATTAAATAGCACCTGAATATCCAATATTATAAAAAATATTTAACATGAAAGTCAAGGAATCCATGAAACAAATAACATCAGATACATGTTGAGAAAAATGAGTTTGATTGTATTAATTCAAAAGAGAAGAACATTACAACCTTTGCATTGACGTTGTACAGGCTCCTCCTAGGGTCCAACAAGAAGTCTCCTCTACTTTGACAAGCTTCACTCACTCCCCAATGAGGCCAAAAAGGTATGTGATCTCTCCTCTTAAGCTCAAATAGGAAGTCTTGATTTCACTAGAATTTACCCTCAAAAGTTTAGCTTTTAACCCCCCTAGCCACTAACCCAATGCCTCAATTTATAGTGCAATGGAGGGCAGTTACTAGGTCCTCCTTCAAAGGGATAGAATCCTCCTTCAAAGGGATAGCTCCTTCTAACAAGGGATTAGCTCCTTCTCTTTTGGGATGCATGAACCACTTTGGAGCGAACAATCCACGTCAAAATTCCTTCTAGAAACATCTAGAATTAACCCAAAGTGAGTTTTAAAGATAAAAATTGCGCCTTTTGACTTTCACAGGGGTACGCACCCTCCCCTTTACATACAGAGCATATAAGTATGCAGGTACTCTGAACAAAGGATGCGGGCCCACAGGCAAAAGTGAGAGAAAGTGCAGAACTAGAGTTACATTGCTTTTTGATGTCTTTCTCTCATTTCCAAAGCTTATTTTGAAGAGCTGAGGTTTGAGACTTGCTTAGGAGGTTGGTATAGGTAGTGATAGACCCATACTGACTGCAAATAATCAAGGTGACGATATTTTTGTGTAACAGATGCCCCCTAAAGTGCGAAGTATGTAGTAGATGAGGATTTCATTTATCATTTAGGAAGAGTGAAGTAATTTATCATTTCGAGGATCATCTTGCGGAGAGCCCGGTTGGAACCTGTAAAAACATTCAATGCAAAATATATATATGAGATCATATCATCGCTAAGGTAGGCATTCCCATACTCAGATAAAAAACTGACTAAGAGACTGAAAACTGACTAGAAGACTAACTACTACTCTGATATAGGAATGATCT
>APFE030923117.1:4656-81291 GCA_000404065.3 Pinus taeda | reverse complement strand
AGCTTCTAACCTCCCCAGCAACTGACCCAATGCCTTAATTTATAGTGCAATGGAGGGAAGTTACTAGGTCCTCTTTCAAAGGGATAAAGTCCTCCTTCAAAGGATAGCTCCTCTCAACAAGGGATTAGTTCCTCCTTGTATGGGATGCATGAACCACTTGGAGTGAACAATCCACGTAACCAATCCTTCTAGAAAACTCTAGAATCAACCCAAGATGAGTTTTTTAAGATAAAAATTGTGCCTTTTGACTTTTACAGGGGTACGCACCCTCCCCTTTACATACAGAGCTTATAAGTACGCAGATATCTTGAACAAAAGGTGCAGGCCCGCAGGAAAAGCTAAGAGAAAGTGCGGAACCAGAGTTATATTGCTTTTTTGATGTCTTTCTCTCTTTTCTCAAGCTTTTTTTCAAGATCTGAGGTTTAAGACTTGCTTAGGAAGTTGGCATAGGTGATGATAGGCCTACACTGACTACAAATAATCAAGGTGACGATATTTTTGTGTAACAGCTATGTTCAACACTGATTGAACTGCTATTTATAGCAGTATTATTTTTAGCATTTCTTGTTGCTATTTCAACAAAATAATATTAGGCACAAATATGTAATTATCCATAAACCTTCCTAATGAACATATTAAAGTTAAAAATACATTATCTAATGCAAAAAGAGAGGTTTAATGTGTTGAAGGATGGTCATATGGGCCTGAATTTATGTCTAATTTAGAGGCCCATCATACACCCTGGTGAAGGTGTTGCTCATCCTTTAAGAAACTTAGTAACCTTGTTGTGGCTCATTCATGGCCCTTGTGGCCTCTCTCTTGTGCATTCCTGAGTCCTTTCTCTTAAGAATCTTTGTAAGTTTTGCAAGGACAAGCACAAAAATGTAGTTGTTCTTGTCATGATTGTGTAATAGTATTTCAAGAAAAGAAACATAACTTTCCTCTTTGCAAGTGAACTCTATTGTCTTGTAGATCCGTTTCTTTCATATCCTCTCCCTTGAAACCTTCTTTCCATTTTCACTCATTTTTCCAAAACTGTTTTTGCATAGAAATATCAAAGTGTTTCTCGAGACCATTAGGCTACCTTCTTCCCCTTATTCAAGATGGTTTCTTGAATAATTTTCAGTTGGGCAAGGTATTCCACATCCTTTTCCAACCTCCTGCTACCTTTTTCCACCATTTGAACACCTCTGAAACCTTCAAAACACCTTTAGATGAGAACTAGGAAATCTTGTAGTAACTACAAGAAACCCTGTAGTAATTCCTATAGTAACTACATGAAACCATGTAACATCTTATTTAAACATGTTTTGAGTAGAAATGATAGCCTAAGCCTAGGGTAGGCCCTCAACTTGACTTCCATGCCTTTCTCCCCTTTTTATAACATCTTTTAGGCCTTGGAAAAAATCTAGAAAGATATTAGAGACCTCTTGGAAAGCCTCTTTTCATTGCTGCAGTTTGAGGTCTATTTTGATAGTGAATGCCTTCTTGCCTTTTGTTGCCTTCTTCTTCTCTTGTGTGACTAGATGATTGACTAATGGCCTTAGAATTCTATGTTTTGATTAGGTCTCTCTTAGGCACTGCCATTTTGGGTTTTTGCACAATTTGTTCCTTTCTCCCTTCTTGTAGTAGCATTCTACCTTCCTGTAGCAATCATTCCTTCTCTTTCAGGGTCTTCTAACTGTATGGGAGTGATGAGAAATGATGTAGAGGGTTTGGAGGATGATGTTAGGGCTTAGAGGGAGTAGTGTAGTTTTTTGAAAATGGAGAGGATGTGCTCTGTGTGTTTTTTCAAAAAAAAATTAGGGTGAGACAAAGTGTAGGGTTTGTTCTTGAAAAATATTTTTTTTTTCTTATGAAATGGGATGGATGAATGATGGATAGATAGTGGATATGAAGTGGATGGAGGGCTTGTAGTGTTGTGGTGACTTGGCCTTTGCACAAATTTCCTCATTTAACTGTTGTCTCCATTCCTTGAAATCATCACCCTTCCTAATTTAGTTTTTCCACATTGCATGAGTGAAGGGGTTGGCTATATTAACTAGTTGAAGGTGGATGAGACTATTGACCCATCCTTAGCTTATAAAACCTCATCTCTCATGCATTGACAACAAATTTAAAACTATAAATTTCTTAAGGGAAGAGGTCAAGAATATTGCATACCTATACCTACCTAATGGTTGTTGGATAGACATGCATGTTGTTGTTGAGTTGATGATCGATCCATGGTCCTCTAGAGATGATAATTTCGTTTGTTTTCTTTTGCACGGGTCTTCATAGCTTAGTGATTCTAAACTTCTATCTTCTAGTTCCTGTGAGCAAACTATCTTAGTCAAATCAGGTCTTCTTGGAGTTTTGGGTTGGGCCATGGGTGATGTTCCCCTTCCCCACACTTTTCACAACTAGCATACCCCTTACTAGCACTTCATTTCACCTTCCCTACCTTCCTATAGCCTTCAACTAGTTTCTTGTAGAAAACCACGACATCTTGTAGTAACTACAAGAAACCTTGTAGTAGCCTGTTTAAACCATATCTCCCCAATGGTACACTAGATTGACTTGGAATTTTCTGCGCATGTTGCCATCATCCTTATGCACCTCCCCATAAAACAATTTTTCCAATGGATGCATGAACCTCGAGAAAAATAAAAAATGGTTGTAGGCGATGGAGGTTGATTTCTCGAAAATTGTGCACTGGAATTTGTTGAAATTGCTTAGGCATGTTACCATCATCCATATGCATCTCCCCATGAAACATCTTTGAAAATGGATGCATGAATATTGAGAAAGTTCAAAACTGATTGTAGGTGATACAGGTCGATTTATCGGAAAGTATACACTGGAATGTGCTGAAATTTCTTGGGCATGTTACTATCATCCATATGGATCTCCCCCTGAAACAACTTGGAAAATAGATGCATGTTTTTCAATATATGACAAAAATAATTTTCTGCTCTATTTATTTTTTTTTCTTTCAGTATCTCAGGACAACAAGGAAAATGAGTGGTAAAAGCTTGGGAATGATGAGTGGATGGTGGAAATATATGAGGGTGATGGATTGAAATGGCCTTGGTCCTATTGGAGCATTTGAGAAAAGGAGGAGAAAGTCAAAATTTGACTTCTTTTGACTAGACTTGTGATCAAGTTTTCTTTTTATGGCTAACTTGTTTTTGTTGCTTGCAGAGGTTGGAGAGCACTTGCATTCATGAGAGAGAGATACATGGAGCAAAGATTTTTATGTTTTTCTTCCTTATTTCTTCTAGCCCTACTAGTCGCCTCAATGAGGTTTTTAACTAGTAGGTCTACCTAGGCACTTCAAAGGAGGTTTTCACCTAGGATCTTTTCTTAGTCTTGTTTATTCTATTTTTTCCCAACCCATTGACCACCTCATGGAGGTTTTCAATCAATGAGCCAATCTCAGGTGCCCTAAAGGAGGTTTCACTTGATATTTTATATTTTTCCCTTATTTATTTATTTTCCTATCCTACTATACTTGAAAAAACAAAATCATTTTCAAGTGTAGAAATACTTCCAATGAAGCCAAGTGCACATCAAGATGACAGATAAACTGATGTGTAGTCTTGAAATATATTCTTTGACAGGTACCTGAATATGAGGGACCAACTTATTTGATTGAGATGAGATCAAGAATTATTGAATATGAGTGGGTTGCTACAACTTGACACTTTTTTGGAACCATATTTCAATATAGTTATGATGCTCCTGGTCCACTTGCTGATTTGGATCATCTTGGATGTCTTCTTCTTCTATGAAATTCAGATATTCTTCTTTTTGTTGATTATTGTCTTGAACATATAGAGGGTATGATGGTAAAAATGAGGGCACTTTCTCAATCTCTGATTCTGATGTTTTCTCTTCGTCAAGTGCATCCCATGATTCTTTGGTCTTCTCATTTGAATCTTCTTTTTCTACATGTTGTCCTTCAATGATAACAAGATTAAAAAAAAAATTGTGATACTCTTCCTTAGCTAAGATGAATACCATTTAGATCAAGAGGAGATGTTTGGAAGTGTTGTACCTTAGCATTATAAGTGGGATTGGCTACTTCATTGTGTGGGTTCATAAATGGTGGTATAGGTAGTTGAATGGGAGTGGATATTTGAGATGGATGTGGGTGGGGTTGTGGTGTAGGTGTAGGTGGATGGTAGGGATAAAATAGAGTTCTATGTAGGATATTGAGGAACATATTAAGGATCTTGTGGATGCCTCCCATAAGTTCCTTTCCAAACTTGTTTCCAAGATTTGTTTTGGGGTTGAGATGACCAAGGTTGCCAAGGAAAGGGTGTGTTACAATTACTTTGAGACGGATGTGCATAAAGCCTAAAATTGTGAATTAGGCTCTTGCATCATATCAGGTTGAATAGGTTGCCATGGTCCTCTTGGAGCTACATAACATAGCTGCATTGGCAATTGACTTGCTCCAATTTCCTCTTGGTAAACTTCCTTCAACCTTGGTAATGGGGGGAATAATTAACATCATGTGATTCTACATGGACAACACAAATATCAGCATCTTCTTTTTTCTCATTTTGTATTCTTAACATTTCTACTTGTTCACTTAAATTGCTAAGATTTTTTTTTTTTAATACATTAAACAAATTTCTAACTTTAGCTTGACTTACCGATCTTGATGTTGATTTACTTACTTTTCCCTTCCTATTGATATGTGTTTGCATGTTTCACAAATTTCTTCAAATGATAATTATTATACATCTCTTCTACTCATGAGATCAAGGAGATCAATCCACTCATCCCTAATTGTTCTAAGTAAGAAGGTTTTTAGTGTGTCAGATCCTAAATGATGTAGTTTTTCCCTCTTAACGTTATACATGAACCTCTCTATTAGATCCTCAAGGCTTTTATCTTCTTTTTTATTCATTCTAAATATTTCTTATTTAATATCATGATCTTTATATTTTTCTAGAAATATATTTTTCATATCATTCCATGATCTTATTGAATTAATCCCTAAACTCATGAACCATTTAAGAGCTCCATCCTTCAATGTTTCTAAAAACAAACTCCATTTTTTAGTGTTTAATAAGTAACCATAAGATCTACAAAGGATTTCAAATTCAAAGAGAAAAGTTTCTGGATCCTTTGACCTTAGACCATGAATGTTTGGAAGAAAAGATGGAGGGATGTTCTTCATATGAACACTGACATCAATATCTTGAATTGAAAATCCAAGAGGATCTTCTTCATTGTCATCATTTCCATCTATTTCTTCTTCCCTCTCTGCCACCTCTTCTTCTTCTATCTACAAAAATGAATGGTGATGTGGTTCTTACTGCACCACATGATCAAATGGGGGGGGGGGTTGTTGTTGGAGAAGTATTTTTAAATTATTATTTTTTTGAATAATGATGTTAATGTGATGCAATTTTCTATTTTTGAAATGAAATATGCCTAATGATTTTTTTTATGGAGAAATTAGAAGAAATGAATCAACTAGGTAAGAAAACAATGCATACGTTGACACCTCCCCGGAGATGGTGCCAAAGAATGATGAACCTCAGTATTGCAATAAGAATGTTACAACTCCCAAGGATACCAAATTTAATTATCAACCTGGGGTTAATACAAACTTAAGAGGTATTGGCACTATATGTGCAGTATACCATGCATAATTCCTTTGATGTCATGATGTAATGGAGTGAATGTAATAAAATCAGATCCTAAACTAATTGCAAAAAATGAATGCTCGAAATGGAAACCTTAACCTATTGAAAGAAATAAAATACAAGGAAAGAAAACTATTCTAATTGCATAAAGTAAATCTCATGAAGTAAATTTCAATCATTACATTTAAAATAGTTTAGGTCCATTAACATAGTTCATTGGATGTGGCAATCATAATTGTATTATCCATTTCATAAATCTATCCATTAACCTAAATTTCTTAAATGTTTTGCATGGGTAAAGAGGCAAGTCCTAAGTAGTCTTTAGTCTTCCCTACTCATTGATTTAGAGCCTATGGGTCTTGATTCAACCCTAAGGGACAATAACCAAGCTTCTTGAGCAAACCTGGAAAAGTATATACATGTTGGAAGGTTGATATAGGAGATCATGTAGTTATTACGAGAAACTTCAGATTTACTATAGGAAAATATAATTCACCGAATGATCAATAAAATCAAATCCAAATTGGATGGGAATTTTGTTTTATTGACTAGGATGTCTTAGGTATCCATTGCAAGTGGAAGGACTCAAAAATACCTTTGCTACCCCATGCTAAAAAATAACATAAATTACGAGTCTAAAATCTAGAAATTCGAGAATTGGTGAGCTCGTAAATCTATCAAATGCCTAACCTAATCAAGTAAAAATGAAATGGGGTAGTTTTTTTTATTAACTAGAATGTTTTTATGATCTAATTCAAGTGGAATCAACTCGATTGAAGCTCATTAGCATTGCTCTCAATAAGAACAGAAATTTATTGTTATTTTCCACAAATGACTTCCAGAAATCTATATTTGGGAATAATCAAATTAATCCAAGTAGCTCAATGATTACTATGAAATTCCAAATATATTCTAAGAATGAAATGATTCTTGTGATCCTGCTAAATGACTTACTTAAACAATTTAACCCAATCCTACAACAAGAAATCATTAATACTAAATGCAGAAATAGAAAAAAAAGAAGACAAGAATAAGAGATGCATGTGAATAAGAAGTGAAAGGAAGAAAAGTAAATGATACAAAAGGTCCCTAAGGTTCTTGGGATGGCCAAGACCAAGAAAAATCAGAGTCCTATGAAGGAGAAGAATATTTAGAAGATGAAAATGGCACCAATCTTCATTATTTCCATCAATACAATTACATCACTACAAGAACTGAAAGTGTAGCTGCAAAAATATGAGTTCTCTCCACAAGAAGACTAATAAAAATAAAAACCTAGAGGAAAATTTTACTTGGTACTTATAAAAAATGATTAGGAAGAATTCCCCATGAAAGGAGGAAGCCTTCCCCAACGAAATCCCTTAATTAGTGGATCTGGTTCCCAATATTAGGAATCTGCATTAAATGGCAGGGAATACATTCCAATATTTTCTCAATCATTCAAGCTCTAGAATCTAGGAAATATTTCAAAATATATTCTTGGTTTATTATTTAATATTGATCCTCCTGTAGTAGGGAGAAAGTCCCGAAATTATCTCCTCCTCCAAATCTTCATAATCTGCCCAATATTCTCACAATATTCCACAAAATAAATAATATTAGGCACAAATATGAAATTATCCATAAACCTTCCTAATGAACATATTAAATTTTAAAATACATTATCTAATACAAAAAGAGAGGTTAATGTGCTAAAATATTCTCAGATGGGCCTTAATTTATGTCTAATTTAGAGGGCCATTAGCTACTACCCCTCATTTGCCACTTATTTCCTCCCTACCAACAGGATCGAGGAAGTTCCATTCTCCTACCCATGTTGTAATAAAACAAGTCTTTCCTCCCAAATTGAAGTTTGTAGGAGTAATTGTAGAAGAAGATGTTGTCGATACTGCTCCATAAGAACCCGTGTTGTCTTCAAAGCAATTGGAAGAAGAGGTTGTTGTTGATACTGCTCCACAAGAACTAGCGTCAACATCAGTGCAATTGGAAGAAGAGGTTGTTGTTGATATGGCTCCACAAGAACCAGTGACGACATCAAAGAAATTGGAAGAAGTGGTTTTCCTCAATACTTCTCCACAAGGACCAGTGTCAGCTTCACATCAAATGGAAGAATAATTTTTTGTCTATGTTTCTCCACAAGAACCAATGTCGACGTCAGAGAAAATGGAAGAATGGGTTGTTGTCAGTATTGCTCCACAAGAACCAATGTCAGCTTCAGAGAAAATGAAAGAAGAGGACGAGATCTATGATGTTCTAAAATTTTCCAATGATGAACCTTGCAGATGACACTTTGCTGATAAACGAATTGGTCACAAGGTTCTCTAGATGGGATACTATTGGCCCTATATATTTTGAGATCCTAGAAAATATGTTCGAGGGTGTGGCAGTTGTCAAAAAATGGGCCAGCCTATTCGATTAGATGAAACGCCACCAAAGACTCAATTAGTCCTTGAGCCCTTTGAGAAATGGGCTATTGATTTTGTTGGGCCATTTAATCCCCCTTCTCATCAGAAAGTCCATATCCTTGTTTATACAGATTATGTAATGAAATGGGTGGAAGCCAAAGATATTTCAAAAGCCACTAAACAAACTATCTCATACTTCTTATTTGAAGAAATCTTTACTTGATATGGGGATCCTAGGGAAATAGTTTTAGATGGAGGGGCACAATTTACACAACATTCAATAGCAACACTTATGGGGAAATATTGAATCAAACACTGGGTGACATCCCCATATCACCCTTAGGCAAATGGTCAGGTCAAGAGCACAAATAAAGTCTTGGAAAATATTCTTACAAATACTGTGGCTAACCATCAACAAAATTGGGTTAAAAAACTCCCTGAAGCACTTTGGGCATATAGAACTACATGGTATAATAAAACAGGGTTTTCACCATATGAACTTGTGTATGGTAAATTCCCTCTGTTTCTAGTGGAGTTCGAGGTCAAAAGCTCAGGAAAGCTTTGGAAGTAGGCTTGGATCTTACTATAGCCCAGAAACACCAACTGGATCAGCTCAATAAGTTAGATGAAATCCGTTTGGTAGTTGTACAGACCACTGCCACAATCCAATAGCAATGAACTAAGTGGCATGATAAATTTATTCATAAAAAGGTGTTTCAAAAAGGTGATTGGGTATTACTCAATGATTCCCAGTTCAAGGATTGATGACGTTCATCAATCGGTAAATTATATGGACCTTAATGCAACTCTCTAGCTTACTAAAATCAAATTTTCTCATAATTCTTTACATGTTTTGTTATATTTGTCTTAATGAGAAGGGTAAAGAGGAGATGTCATGTCTTATGGTCTAGTGTGCATTGATTGCAGGTTTTGGAGCAAATTTTGGCTAATTAAAGTGCAGGAACTTGAAGGAGATAAACAAGAGGGATTTTAGGAGATGGGATTTCCCTCCTTAACTCCTCCCTCACTCGAATATTCCTCCGTCAAATCTCATCAGCTTGGAGTTGCAAGAATTTGAGCCATTAAGATCATTGGCAACCAAGCCAATCACAGTTGAAGAGTAGTTGATCTCAAGTTTGGGAGCCAAGCCTCCCTAAATTTAAGGAAGTTGCTAGTAAATTTAGTTGTATAAATAAGAAGTCCTAGAGCCTCATTAGGATTCGACTTTTCTTATTGTAGCCAACACGCATTTTTGAGTTAAGGCATTGTGACTGATCACTCGTGTATTTTTTATATTTTAATGAAAATGAGAAGCATTCCCTTGATCCAACACTTAGTTGACTCAAAGGGCTAAATCTCTTGGGTTAGGGCCCAACCCTAGCAACATAGGTTCCTCTTTTTGTATATGTATGCCTAGATTACATTCATAGTTAGCTGTTGAACTGATTTTGGTGTTGTTAATTTGCAAGTATTGGGATGCTTAATTAGTTTGCTTCCATTTGTGGATGGTTAGAATAGTGGTATCATAGTGACAAAATAAATTTTAGAAAAGATGGTGATAGTGGTTTTCACCTCATCTCTCTTTTCGGATCATGACTTGAGGGACACTTTCATACAACCCAAAAATAGATTTCTTGCTTTGTTGCATAATCTAGGGTTTCTTGATCAGTAATTAATTATCTTTAAGTTTCTTAGGATGAGTTAAAATTGTCATTTTTGATCTCTTAAGATTTTCATTGGTTTCAAAGCACTTCCATTCATGAACTTAGTAATTAGATGGTAATAAATCTTTTTTCTTCCATTTAATAATCTTTCCCATGTATAGATGAATTTGTGCATAGATGTAGACAAGAATGTATGTTGTTAGAGGAGCTCCTACATTGCAGGGAGACCTCATCTAATTTGCCTCATCCAAGCCTTATCCACCCATGTTTCCAAAATCCACTAAAACCTCAATCTGAATTCTTGTTTTACAAGCAAAAATTTCCATTTCCATTGAGAAAATCCAAACATATTGAAGCACTTAATTGAGCCCTGGATAGTGTTCACCCCTTACATGCCTTATTCTCCCATTATCTACCTTTACCATGCTTCATTCCACCTTCTATACCACTTCCTCAGCTTTCATCCTATTTCCTGTAGTAAAACAGGGGATCCTGTAGTAGAACTAGGACATCTTGTATTGTTCCTGTAGGAAATCATGTAGAAGTTTGTTTTGAGTCTGAATTTAAAAAAATCATCTCCTAAGATGGCATTAGGCCTCTACTTGACTGCCATACCCTTAATACCATTCTAACCTTCTTCCTTCATACTTGTCTCCCTTGCCAAAGAACAAGTAAATATTAGCATTTGCATTCATAAAATGAAAACATAAAGAAAAACATTTTTTTTCATTTCTTAATTAGCACATGCATGCAGTAGTCATAATACTCCCTAGATGAGATTCTATGCTTAGTTAGTTTAGATCATCACATGTGATAAATGTGGTTAATTTAGGTTTCTTTTGCAAGAAAAATGTGTCAATGAATAGCTAAAGTATTTCATGTCACTCTACAAGCATCTTCCAATTCAGTCTTTCATTCTTTCAAATAGGAAGCATTATTTTTCTTTAATTAAGGATAATTTTCCCTCCTCCAGTTGGTAGTCATACTTCTTCTAGTCAATAGAAGACTAGTTTTACCCTAGTGGTCCATCACCTCAATTGAGCAGTCACAAGAGTAGACCATTAAATCTATTTGTGTATATAGCATTGTCACCTTCAAGTTTGTACGAACCCTAGGTTGATGAAGTAAAGTTGGTAGCCATAGGAGTTGCAGCATCCTTGCTGCAATACTGGAACTCATCACTTATTGGTGTCATTTCTAGGGAAGTGTCTAATTAGATGTGATTTCTACTTTCTTTCTATCCTACAAACAGTTCCATTTGACAAGTAGCTGCAATTTGGTTTTTCTTTTTTTCCATTCTGCAAATAGTTCCATTCAGCAATAATTGCAATTTGTTTTTTTTCTTTCCATTTTGCAAGAAGTTCAAAAAAACAACCCTAAAAAAAACAAAAGTCCTTTCATGCCTCGTAGGAGTAGAGACAACTTAGGGAATTTTTTTCCAATACCCCCACCACATTAAACAACCATCCTTCCTCCTTCTTCACTGACTGTGAGCTAGAGGACCCATTAGGCAAACAACCAAATATTTTTGAAGAGCCTATTGGGGAAGAAGAAGAGACCATTCCACCAACCTACACCATGGCTGAAAATAGAAATGGGATTGGAGACAAAGAAGGAGTTGAGAATAGAGTTGAGGATGATTTTCACATCAGAGAAACTAATGGGGATGCTAGGATGAAAAAAATAAGCCCTTATACTCTTCCTCACTTCCATGGCCTAACCTCAGAAGACCCAAACACCATTTTGTTCAAGTTTGTTGTCATATGGAGAAATTATGACTACACCTCTTATGATCAGAAGTTGAAATAGTTCTCATCCACTCTCAAAGATGCAACCTTCCACTCGTTCATGGGTTTACCTAGGGACAATATCACCACTTGGCTCAGATGCAACAAGCCTTCAACAATAAGTATAGGGACTACTGCAGGTCCAAAGATACCAAAGAGGAAATTTTTAGAATGGCTTTGGGACATGATGAATCTTTAATGTTGGCATTATGATGTATGTGTTTTACTTGATGGAAACCGTCTCATAGAAGAACAATTCACTTATACTCAACCAAACGAGTCTTTAGAAGAAATATCAGATGTGACAGAATACATGGGACTCAAGACAAAGGAATCATATAACAAATTATAGTACAGCAGTGTTATTTTCGGGTTTCGCAGGTGCACTATCCAAAAGGTGCGGTCATTGGTAGGTTGCGCAGGTGCACAGTTCAGAAGATGCGGATATGTCTACATGCATTCCAAACAAAAAGTGCGAACCTAAAGTTCACGAACTTTCATGCAAAGAAAAGTGCACGCACGCGCGAAATCTTACGGGAGGTCCATGGTATTTAGTCCGACGTTTTTGAACCTATGCTTTGGTCCGTGGTTTTGCATCTAAAGTATTGAACCCCAGTTTTGGATCCCTAATGTTGGATCTCTATGGTTTTGGTCCATGGTTTGAAAAAGGCCTAGACTATGAAAAGGGAAGGAGATCATTTGGCCCAGACACTTGTGAAGGTTGAATATCTTAAGAGAAAGATCTAAAATTTTGGTGATCGGTTTTGTGAGTGATAGCTAGATCTGAATCAAGGAGAAACCTCAAAATTATGAGGCGGCTCTACTGATGGGTCGAGATCTCTTTGGCGCATGACCAGATCTGTGAATTTGATAGTTTGGGGTATATTTGAGGACTGATAAATTGTCTATATCCAAAGGTGCGCAGGATCAGAGAAGGCGCAGGTGCGGAGGTGCGCAGCACCAGTAAAGGTGCAGGTGCCGAGGTGCATAGCACCAATAAAGGAGCAGGCGCGGAGGTGCATAGATCAGAAGAAGCTGCAGGCGTGGAACTGCGCAGGCCACATATAGTGCAGGGGAAAAGCTGCACAGGCCATAGACAGTGCAGGAGCGGAGCTGCGTAGGCCATAGACAGAGAAAGTGCGGACATACGCAGGTTATTCTTGGTGAAGCTGCGGACTCTTATTGAAATATATTTTAGCTGATTTTGTCTATTCTTGTAGTGTTCTGGGTATAGAATTGGTACTATTTTTCTGTTTACAGCATTCTAAGAATTTATTGGTTGATTCACATATACTAGATGACTATTTGATATTCTTGGATCCAATCTGAAAATTTATGAAACATGGTCCCTAGAAGAAAAGAGAAGGTAGTAGCTTTCTGTAGGTCAGCACCTACGTACTAGTACCTCAACTAGTACAAGAGCTAAGGGGGTTGTCGCTCCCTTCCAAGAAAAGTTGGAAAACAAGAGAGAGTGGTACCTCTCTGCAGGTTGCAGCCTGCGTACTGGTAAAGGACTACACCAGTACAAAATAATTGTAAAAAGAAGTTTCTAATTAAAATAAGATAAAGACATATTGCAGTAGGTGGTTTTCACCCACATTGGGTTTCCACCTTACATCTTGTGTTCCTTGGTGTGACTATCTATTTTGTGTTCCTTCTCATTATTATATGGTTCTCACATACAAATTAATGACAAACATCTGAAGAATGATTTAAATTATAAGTTTGGAAGGCATATGCAAGTTTCAATTGTCATATCTGCAAATATTTGTATAAATTGGAAAAGAGTTTGATAATACTGATTCACTCCCCCCCCCCCCCCCTTAGTATTATTTCCAATAATTGGTATCAGAGGAGGTCCTTCAATAGAATTTTGATCACTTGAAGGAATATCTATCATCATGAGCAACTACAAAAAGGAAGCATCTTTCAGGACACCGATATTTTATGGGACCAACTTTGTCTATTGGAAGGTAAGAATCACTGCCTATCTTCAATCTCTTGGTACAAAGGTTTGGGATATTGTGGAAACAGGATATACATTTCCGTCAGCAACTCCTACAGATCCAGCAGAGAAGAAGAAGTATGAAACAAATGCAAAAGCTGTCAATACTCTATTGGGAAGTCTATCTCAATCAGAATTTGTCAAGGTAATGCAGCTCAAAAGCGCAAAAGAAATATGGGACAAGATCGTTCTGAGCTATGAAGGAGATGAACAGGTAAAACGTGCAAAATTACAAACTCTTAGAATTCAATATGAAAGTCTCAGAATGCATAATGATGAAAGTGTGGCTAGCTATTTTCTACGTATAGATGAGATCGTAAATTGTATGAAAAACTTGGGTGAAGAAATAAAAGAAGTTGTTCTGGTTGAAAATTTTCTAAGATCCTTGTCTCCTAAGTTTGATTCAAAAGTTTTTGCCATAGAAGAAAAGGAGAATCTACGGAACCTTACCATGTCACAACTACATGGAATTCTAACCACTTATGAAATGAGAAAAGGAGGACCATCAGACAGAAGAGAAGCTGCATTCAAAGCTTCAGGAAAAGGAGATTACAATGAACCAGGATATATGTTTGAAGAAGAAGAAGAATCAAACTTTGTCAAGAATCTTCAATGGGGAGCTGGAAGATTCAGAGGTAAGCTGCCTTTCAAATGCTTTGCTTGTGGAAGAGTTGGTCACTATGCTGCAAAATTCCCTCATAAAGATAGACTAGACAAAGGTAAGGAACTTGTCAGATGGAACAAAAAACAGAATGCAAGTAAGAAAAGTTATTGTACTCATGAAGATAGTGATGGTATTTCAAATAGTGATGAAGATGGCCAAGGTAATAGACTTTTAATGGCTTTTGAAGATGATGACTTCTTGGATGATATAAATGGAGAAGATCTTTATGAAGAAATTTATAAACTCAAAATTGGTTTAGAAGAAAAGAACATCATTATAGACACACTGACTTTCCAACTTGCTGAAAGAGATAAACACAGCAAAGAATTAGAATGTGAAATTGTGGGACTTGGGAAAGAAACTGAGAAAGAAAAAGCTCTTAATTTTAGATTTTCTAAAGGATCTGAAACTTTAGATGAGATTATCAAAGTGCAACGTTCTCCTCTAATCAAGACAGATCTCAGATATTCAGAAGAAACATCTCAAGCACAGAAGCCATCCACATCCAAAAGCTATCTTGATGCAGCAAAGAGGAATGAACAAAAAAAGCATGATGCAGATCATCAGGTAAATCAGGGACAAGTTGCTTCAAGAACTTTCAAAGATTATCGGGAGAAATCTACTTCAAGGATGAACAAAAGCCTCAACTGAACACAGGTAAATCATTCTCAATTTAGCTCAAGAATGGATGGAAACTACAATCATATGGTTGGTATATTTGATACTCGCAGGAATTTCTTCAATGGCCAATGTTTCTCTTGTCATAACTTTGGTCATAAAGCTACTTAGTGTGTTGCCTACAAGACCATCATGACTAGGGAAGCTAAAAAACAAAGGGGTATGACAAGAATCATTGAAAGAACCTACAATAACTTCTCTGCTCTTGAAAATGAAATTGAATGCACTATCTGTAACAACTTCAGTCATGAAGATTATGAAAGCAGGAGCAGGTTTCAACAAACAATTTAGAAGGAGTAGGCTTCATCAAGTTCCAAAACATGGAGAAAGAAAGAACCACAACCAGAAAGTTGTGGGATCGCTTTATATGAAGAAGGACAGGAAAATCAATGGTACATTGACAGCGGATGCTCAAAAAATATGACAGGTGATAAAGGAAAACTTCAGTCATATACTTCCTTAGAAAGGGAAAAGAAGGTATCATTTGGAAATGACACCCCTGCATTCATAAAAGGTAAACGTTCTGCTCAATTGAAAAAGAAGGTCAAAGTTGGTAATGTTATGTATGTTGATGGCTTAAAACATAATTTATTGAGTGTTAGTCAAATGTGCGATCAATGAACTAAGGTAATATTTAGATCAAATGGATGTATTATTCATGAGCTTAACACAGGAAAAACGGTGATCAAAGGCACAAGAACTCCGAACAATCTATATATATTCAAAGAAGGAGAATAACAATGCTATCTAAGCAAGAATGATGAACATTGGCTATGGCACAGAAGATTGGGGCATCTTAGCTTCTCCCAGATAAGGAAAGCATGCAAATATCAGGTGGTTCGTGGTCTTCCCGAGATCAGAATTCCAGACAATACAATATGCAAATCATGTCAATTTGGTAATCAAACCAGAACTAATTTTCTTGAGAAGGAAGGATCAATGAGTAGACCACTTGAACTTGTTCATACTGATATATGTGGACCAACTAGGAAGAGGTCACCCTGAGGAGAAGAGTACTTCATATTGTTTATTGATGACTTTTCAAGGATGTGTTGGATAGGTCTCATGAAGTATAAAGATGAAGCTTTCAAAAAGTTCAAGTCATTCAAAGCTTTGGTTGAAAACGAATCAGACCACAGAATCAAATGTCTCAGATTTGATCGAGGAGGAGAATTTACCTAAGATGAATTTTTCGATTTTTGTGAAGAACATGCAATAAGATGGGAATTCTCTGCTGCCAAGACTCCTCAACAAAATGGAGTAGTGGAAAGGATGAACAAAATGGTTCAACAAATGGCTTGTGCTATGCTTGACGAGTCTGGAACTCCTGCAACCTTCTGGGTTGAAGCCGCATTTGCCGTTGTTACTATTCTCAACAAGACAAACATCCAGGTAAACGACACTTAGACTCCTCATGAACTTTGGTATGGTGAGACTCCCATGGTAAAATACTTCAAAATTTTTGGAATTAAATGCTACATTAAAAGGACAGATGAAAATCTTGGCAAGTTTGAACCTAGAGCAGATGAAGGCATTTTACTGGCTACTCTCCTCACAGCAAAGCTTACAAATGCTATAGTAAAAGATTTGGAAAAATTGTTGAAAGCATTGATGTAGTGGTTGATGAAGAAGGAAACACTCCTAGACAGGTAAAATTTGAAGATCACGAAGATGGCGAAGATTATCTGTCAACATCAAATCAGATTCATGACAAAGAAGAAATCCATGAGGCACCAAAAGAACAGATAAGGATAGAAGAGAAGACTCCATCCAAATACGTTCAAAAGAATCATCCAGAATCTCAAATTCTGGGGCAGAAAGAGGTAGGGGTACAGACAAGGAGAACCATTTCAGGAGCTTCAAGCTATCTAGCATTGCTCTCCTCCACTGAACCACAGAATGTAAAAGAGGCATGCAAAGATGAATGCTGGGTTAAAGCCATGGAGGAAGAACTTGATCAGATTGAAAAGAATAACACTTGGGAGTTATTCCTAGACCACAAGATAAAAATGTCATAGGGACAAAATGGATTTTCAAAAATAAGCTAAATTAAAATGGAGATGTAGTTAGAAACAAGGCAAGACTTGTTTGTAAAGGGTATGTGCAACAAGAAGGCATAGAATTTGAAGAAACGTTTGCTCCAGTTTCCAGACTTGAAGCAATAAGAATGTTCCTTGCTCTCTCTAGCTTTTAGAATTTCAAAGTATTTCAGATGGATGTTAAATCTGCCTTTCTAATGGAGACTTAAATGAAGAAGTATATATTGAACAACTTGATGGGTTCATCCTTGGAAATAATCCAAGTCTTGTATGTAGACTTAAGAAGGCACTCTATGGTCTTAAACAGGCTCCAAGGGCATGGTACTATTGTCTAGACAAATACCTTCATCAACAAGGTTTCTCAAAAGGATCAGCAGATAGCAATCTATATATAAAAATTGATAATGATAAATTTCTAACACTTGTTGTATACGTTGATGATATCATTTTTGGCAGCGATGAAGAAGCCATGAGCCAAAACTTTGCTTTGGTGATGCAAAAAGAATTTGAAATGTCTTTGTTGGGTGAGCTGACATACTTCCTTGGTTTACAAATCCAACAAAATAAAGATGGTATCTTTTTATCACAAACCAAGTACCTAAAGAAAATCTTGAAGAAGTATGCATGGAATACTCATAACCGGTATGTACTCTTATGGTAACAGGATGCAGCCTCAGTGCTAATGATGAATTAGCAACAGTCCATCAACCAACCTATAGATCCATGGTTGGAAACCTACTCTATCTTACAGGAACTTGACCAAACATCATGCATGCAGTGGGAATAGTTGGAAGATTTCAGGCTAATCCAAAGGAATTTCACCTTCAAGCAGTTAAGAGGATCTTCAAATATCTTCAAGTAACACAAAACTATGGCTTATGGTATCCTAGGGATGCAGATCTCACACTTCATGCATATACAGATGCAGATTGGGCAGGAAGCGTGGATGACAGGAAAAGCACCAGTGGAGGAGCATTCTTTATGGGGTCCAAATTAGTATCTTGGTTCAGCAAGAAACAAAGTTCAATTGCTTTATCTACAGCTGAAGCAAAATATGTGGCTGCTACATCTTGTTGCACACAACTTCTTTGGATGATACAAACTTTGCAAGATTTTCAAATCCCCTATACTCCACCTATCTCCATCTTTTGTGATAATACAAGTGCAATCAGTATTTCAAAAAATCCTGTCATGCACTCAAAGACTAAGCACATACCTATCAAGTATCATTTTCTAAGGGAACAAGTGCTTGAACAAAAGGTTAAAATGGAGTATGTTCCTTCCAAGGAACAAGTTGCTGATATACTCACCAAACTATTGCCCAGGGAGACATTTGAATACCTTAGATAGAAGCTGGGGGTCATTGATACATCATCTTGCTGTTGAATCTTGTCTGTGGTTGTACACAAGTGGATACACGTATATATGCCAGTTTATGAGAGTATAGTCGTGTGGCTCTGACAAAGACCATCTGGCATCAGTTCAGTGGGAGCATACATTCTTCTAATAATGCATTGTTGGCATTATCTTAGAAGTCCTTGGTTTGATTTCAGAGTTGTTTTTGATGGAACAGATGCTTGCTGGAGGTTGATTGAAAAATTTTGCTTATAGTTGTTGATAGCTATCATAGTCTTGCTATAGATATTTTGTCTCTATGTCATGTATTTCTTTTCATATCAAGGTCATGTAACGACCTATGTTGGTTTCCCCACTATGCCTGGGATGAATGATGTATGTTCTTACCTTATTCCCACTTGGATGGGAGATGGATGTATGTATGAGTCTTTGATGATAGAAAGGTCACTTCGATGTATGGAGTCATGTTCTTTCTTGTAGAATATCTTTTTGCAGACATTGCCTACAGTCAGGGGGAGCATGAACAACACTTCAGCAGAGCAGGAGATTGGCATATTCAGTAGGTACTTAGGGGGAGTATGGTTAGCGGAATGGTCCACCCTTTGCCCTTGATGTGAAAGGGGGAGAGTGATTGGGTATTGTTGCCATCAAGTCCAAAGGGGGAGATTGTTGTCATTATGATGTATGTGTTGTACTTAATGGCAACCCTCTCATAGAAGAACCATTCACCTATACTCAACCAGATGATTCTTCAGAAGAAATATCAGATGTGACAGAATACATGGGATGCAGGACAAAGGAATCAGATGACAAATTATAGTGCAGCAGTGTTATTTTTGGGTTCCGCAGGTGCACTGTCCAAAAGATGCGGTCATTGGCAGGTTGCGCAGGTGCGCAATTTAGAAGATGCGGATATGTCCTCATGCGTTCCGAACAAAAATTCTGAACCTAAAGTTTACGAACTTTCATGCAGAGAAAAGTGCACACACGCGGGAAATCTTACGGGAGGTCCATGGTATTTAGTCCGATGTTTTTGAACCTATGGTTTGGTTCGTGGTTTTGCATCTAAAGTATTGAACCCCAGTTTTGGATCCCTAGTATTGGATCTCTATGGTTTTGGTTCCATGGTTTGAAAAAGCCCTAGACTATAAAAAGGGAAGGAGATCATTTGGCCCAGACACTTGTGAAGGTTGAATATCTTAAGAGCAAGATCTGAAATTTTGGTGATCGGTTTTGTGAGTGATAGCTAGATCTGAATCAAGGAGAAACCTGAAAATTATGAGGCGGATCTACTGATGGGTCGAGATCTGTTTAGCGTATGACCAGATCTATGAATTTGATAGTTTGGGGTATATTTGAGGACTGATAAATTGTCTATATCCGAAGGTGCGTAGGATCAGAGAAGGCGCAGGTGTGGAGGTGCACAACACTAGTAAAGGAGCACGTTGCGAGGTGTGCAGCACCAGTAAAGGAGCAGGTGCGGAGGTGCGCAGATCAGAAGAAGCTGCAAGTACGGAACTACGCAGGCCACATAGAGTGCAGGGGCGAAGCTGCGCAGGCCATAGACAGCGCAAGAGCGGAGCTGCGTAGGCCACAGACAAAGAAAGTGTGGACATTCACAGGTTATTCTTGGTGAAGTTGTAGACTCTTCTTGAAATATATTTTAGCTAATTTTGTCTATTGTTGTAGTGTTCTAGGTATAGAATTGGTACTATTTTTCTATTTACAGCATTCTAAGAAGTTATTTGTTCATACACATATACTAGATGACTATTTGATATTCTTGGATCCAGTCTGAAAATTTATGAAACGTGGTCCCCAAAAGAAAAGAGAAGGTAGTAGCTTTCTATAGGTCAACACCTACGTACCAGTATCTCATCTAGTACAAGAGCTAAGGGGGTTTTAGCTCCCTTCCAAGAAAATTTGGAAAACGAGAGAGAGTGGTACCTCTCTGCAGGATGTAGCCTGCGTACTGGTAAAGGACTGCACCAGTACAAAATCATTGTAAAAAGAAGTTTCTAATTAAAAGAAGATAGAGACATATTGCAGTAGGTGGTTTTCACCCACATTGGGTTTCCACCTTACATTGTGTGTTCCTTGGTGTGACTTTCTATTTTGTGTTCCTGCTCATTATTATATGGTTCTCACATACATATTAATGACAAACATCTGAAGAATGATTTAAATTATAAGTTTGGAAGGCATATGCAAGTTTCAATTGTCAGATCTACAAATATTTGTATAAATTAGAAAGGAGTTTGATAATACTGATTCACCCCCTCCCCCCTCTCATTATTATTTCCAACATTTAAAAGATTATGAGGAAATATTCCAACTCAACTACAAAAGCACTAGGTGCACCCTTGATACTAAATTGCTTAAGCTAATCCTTCTTAGGGGGATCAGGGAAGATCTCCTAGAAACCCTAAACTTGCTGTCAGGAGGGAAAATCTAGTAGTTACCCTATGATGATATCAAGACAGTTTTCAGGAATCACTCTAGGGCAGCTAGAAAGAAGGGTAGGGCTAGTCAAGCTATGGCCAGATCGTCTTCTTCCAACACATCCATAAAAAGTGAAATTGGGAACATGTTGGAAGAGTTTAAGAGTGAAATATTGCATACAATTTCTCTACAAATGGACACCATGCAAATCAAGAGGAAGCAGGAGGAAACAAACAGAGCCTTAGCTATCTTCTACCCTAGATGCACCAGGTGGTACCCTAATGAATTTCCATTGAATCTTATATAAATTTTCTCGGTCTATGAGGAAAACCGCTCCACAGACAAGTGCCCTTCCCTTCCTAGATTAAAATTTGTGTATTAGAGAACTGAAGGGGTGACTGAACAACTCTGCTACATCAACCAAAGAAGGCCTCAAGGACCTTGACCATACCAACAAGGCATGCAAGGGGAATAAAATCCATATTACAACCATAATAATCATACATCCATTCCCCCTTGGTGCCCTCTTGATCATCCTTCATGGTCCACAACTTCTCTCTGGTCTTTTGCACCTCAATACCATTCCCAATCTACCAACTAGCCATTTCAGCCATTTGCTCCTCCACAATCTTAGTGGAATGCACCATCCCAATGGTGGAGGCCTTCATACAACCAAGCTCTAGCTCTATTGCCTCCACCTCCATATCAACCACTTCTCATACACCTTGCTCCACCTAAACAACCTCAGATGCCTGCCCAACCAAATCCAAACCCAAACAACAAATAGGCACAATATTTCTATAGTGGAGAAACATCCTACCCTACCTATGCTATGGAAATTCATGAAATTAACCTCAGGTCTAGAAGAGTGATTTTGGATAATCAACCTCCATCTCCACCCAAGGAGAATGAAGAGGAAAACGAGGAAAGTGTCCCTGCAAATCCACCTCCTTTTCCTGAGGGATTAACCCATCCTGTCCAACACACCCTAGAAGAGACTAAACTTTTGGGTGAGTTGAAAAATATATGTGTCGAAATCTCGCTTCTCCAATCTATTAAAGATGTTCCCATATACAACAAGTTAATCAAGGAGAAGCGTTTCAAACATCCAGGAAGGCGAAAGAAAGACACGCCTATCATTAATGTTATTGGAAAATTGTCTGACTTAATGCTGGGGCGTGTGATTTGCCTAAAGTATCTAGATCCTAGAAGTCCTGTAGTATATGTACACATCAATGGCACCATTTTCCCCCATACCTTGATTGGTATTGGGGCTTCCATCAATGTGATGACTAAGGAGACTATGCTTAAACTAAAACTCTGGGGATCATCAAGAAATATCACAATTGTCTTGCAGCTTGTAGACAGATCCACAGTAGTTCCTGAAGGAATTGTTGAGGCTGTGATGGTCTATATTAATTCCCGGGAATACCATATTGACTTCTTAGTTCTCCAACCTAGCACCAAGTTCAATGGTTATCCTCTCATCCTTGGGAGGCCATGGTTAGCCACTACTGATGTTTACATAAGTTGCAGGGTTGGGAACATGACCATTAAAAATGGGTATCTGTCTAAGAAATTGGTCTTGTACCCTCTCACTCAACCATCTCTAGAGCATGACTTACCTTTATGGTTAGAAGAGGAGGAAGAAGATGAAGTCTAGTCTTCCCCAATCTATACCCTAGATGCTACTCTAGGAGGGGGGAAACCTGATGAAGATGACCTGATTGATAAAATCCTCCAGAATAAACCCCCCAATGCCATGTCTCTTGAGGAGTTAGTAAAGGAAGCCAGTGACAACCCTTACATTGTGTTGAAGGTGCTGGACCTGCCAACATGTCAGGGGATATCCTTGGTAATAAGTCCCAATTAATGGGATCGCGTGTGTGTGCACCACAACATCCATACTCCTGAATACTCGTGCATGGGAAGCCTGTAAGCTAGTGATGAGCTGCAGGGGCTCTTCATAATTCCGAATCTGACTCCAGATACGTGCTTTCAACTCGACCGCATTATCCCTCATCATCTTAGGTAAGTGAAGAAAGGCTACCTTTTATTTCATCATCGATGTTTTCATGTCAACAATAGTAGCATGCGAGTTCATTAAGATACGTTCTCTTATAGCACATCGTTGTTGCCATCCATTGAGATGGACGACTACCTTATGCACGGTACCAAAATTGGAGTACAATGCTCGCATAACTATCTCAAGGGACAATATTTCATCTAGTACTTCCTTCTTTAGTTCAGCTCACATTGTCACCAAGTATCCTCCTTGCTTGGCTATCTGTAGTTCCTTTGCCATTTGCTCATTCTCAGCTATCATAAAGTGAACACTTGAGCTAGTGGCTTCGACATAAACTTTGGTTGCCTCGGCCAAGGCTGTTGGATGTTTTTGCACACCAGTCATGATCACTCATTCCTTAACTTATGCAAGAGATGTATGATCCTCCAGAGTTGATACTCTGCGAGACTACACAACTCTATGTTGAGATTCATCGAATGAGATGTTGTGCATCTCTCCTTCCGGCTGATCACCAAGGATCTCAGTGCCCCCTTGGTCACTTGAGACTTTCTCATAAATTATATGTGATGAAGTAGGTATGTTGACCTCTTGGTGAAGAGGCATGAGGTTGGTGTCCTGTTCCAACTCTTGCTACTCCATGTCTACATCCAACTATTGAAGTGTTTGTTCTATCTCATGAGAGAAGTCTTGCCCCTATGATGGTTCACCCTGTTGGCCTGATGCCAGCTAATCTGATAAGTCCACTACCTCTATGGGTGTTTTTTCATTTGTTTGCACATGTTACACCCCTTGCTCTACCTGCTCTTGCTATGCTTGCCTCTCTTGTTTATGCAACTCTTGTTCTTTTCGGAGTTGCTCCCTCAACTCATGCAACTCCTTCTATGCTTCTTCCACCCTTCTCTTATCCCTTTGCCTTTGTGTGATTCACATGTCGCATTGGTGCCTCTTTGCCTCTATAGCCATTACTTCTTTCTCTACCAATGGATCTGCTCAGAACTTGCAACTTTGCTCCTCCTCCATGCGATCGACAATCTTCCTCTTAACTTTGTCATGCACTAGTATGCTCGCCACTACTACTACTGCTACTGCTAGTGCTTTCCATGATTCTTCTTCATGTTGATTTGCTAACCACTCCACAACGAATCCGACTAGTTCATTGGGTCTGGAGAAATTGCAGCAATATCTCCATGGGCCCTCCTTGGCCCAATGACATGCCCCGTGGATCTAGTTGAAATGAACTCTCATGCAGTGATATTTCAAAATGCAATGTGGGTCATACGGATTGTAGCCTCAGAGGTTGAATGGGTACTTATTCATCAGTTTTGATTCGACATATAATTGCTTGATACTCTGAATCTTAAATAACCCAATCCGCAATGGAATAGTAGGCCAAGGTGCCTTCTTCTTCAGTGCAGTCTAGCTGTCAATCCTACAGAGATGTGATATGCTACTTCTTACATGACAAGTATGTCCAAGGAAAACTTCGGTAGAACATGCAAAGGCTTCTCCGCATTGAACATATGGATGAAGGTGCCAGACGGTGAGGCATACCAATCAACAATGTCTAACAATGCCTCCATTGCTTCCTTTGACATGTAGGGTGGATCTTATTCGAATATCATCTTGTGAACTAGGGTGACAAAATGATCGGAAAACCGTATGATTACTCTTGTGAAGTTGCATTCATACAACTTGAAATATGTGTTCACAGCAATCTTCGTTGGTGACCATGCGCACTCCAAGCCTGGGAACTCCTCTCGGGCACAGACTGCATCTAAGATGTAGGCAGACATGTAAATATCTGCATGCATACCTCCGGGTGACTATCAAGCCTTTGTTACTTGTTGCTTTAGCTGATGAGCCAACATGCCAAACTAGTTACATGGTTTTCCTTCTCTGGCCAGTTGGTCCAGCGCGATCATCCAACTCTGTGGGAAGGTTTCTGTGCTTGCTCGGCCATACAGTCAACATGAAAATATGACCAAGTATTGATATGCCTTCCACAATATCTTATTCTTGTAGATCTAGTTGTGTGTCAACATGAATCGAGCTGGCTCCTTTACCCAATTCTTCAAAATGGCTTTGGAGTTAGCACTGTTGTTGGGTAAGCTGAATGGAGTCTTCATGATAGTCACGGGCTCTGACATCTGATACATCTCATCATAATCTCATGCCCATAAGGTTGCAAGCTTCATCCCATTAACACTACTCAAGGTCATCGTCTCAGGATCAGTGTGAGAAACAATCCAGTGTATAATGTCGTGCATGGGAACACGGGGTACTTGCATGCAACCTGGTACAATATGGACTTGTGAATGTTCACGTACACCTGAAGATCTTTGAGGTATTCCTTAAAAGTGTCTTCAAATGCTTCATTGACCTCTTGCCACTTCAATTTGATGTCCTTGTCTAGAAACAACTTTGTATCTTCATAGATCGGTAGACTAGAGGACACTCGCTCAACTGCTGCTCCAGCTGCATTTCCGTCAGCGTCCTATGATCCTGCTCTCTTGGAAGCCATTGATCCTGTATTGCTAAGAGGTGGATGAACACCTGAAATATTTGGAGATAAGAAACATGCATCGAAATAAATTTGTCAACGAAAACTAAAGAAAATTTGGGGAATGACATAACACATACCTGGGGGACTGATAGGCAAGATTGTGCAATTTATTCTAGGAGGCTAGGTAACTAGCTACTAGAACTGCACAAAAGGAAGTCTAGGTTGTCTGGAAGTCAAGACTAGCTGTTGGATTTACGCAATGTGCAATTTAGACTGGCTTCTAGCTGTTGGGATTATGCAATGCGCAATTCTAGCTGGGAGCAACTACAAGCACAGGGACTGCATTACACAATTTTCTTGGTCAATAGCCATTGTCCCTCATAAATGATCAAAATAGTCCTAGAGGAAAATGTTGGGTAAAAATGTGCATTTATGGAGAGGAAGACAAAGTCTTCCTTCCCCAGATATCGCAATGTTGTCTCAGTGAAGGCAAAGTCCGAGCCAAGGTTGGCCAGACTCACCGATGGGTAACTTAAAGAAAATAAGACAGTGAATGCATGGCAACACTAAGTGAAAGTAGAAGTAATTAACAATGCATGCAAACATGAATGAAATATTCAGTAAATAGATCAACATGCATGTGGGTGAAATGAGTCACCGAATCAGCGACCCCTTGTGCAAAACAGTTTCATGCATGTGACAATAGTGAGATAGCAATGAAAATTGAAATAATTATAGGACAAGCTAGTATACATGTAAATGACAACAAACATTCAAAGAAATCAAGCAAACAACACTCACACAAGTGAATACACAAAAAGTGACAGAAATGATGAAAAATACAAGTTGAGGCCACTTACCATGAATAACTGAGCTGGATGTGTCGAAGAGTCTTAGATGTGTTGTGGGATGTTAGAGCTCCAAGATCGATGTGAAGGAATGAGATCTGATGTGTCAAATAAATAAGCTTTGAGCTCATGACTGACATGCCACAAATCTAGGAAAAAGAGACACTTGGATGAAAGTTTCTAAAATAAATTTGCATCTAACCTCTAGCTGCTAAAAATAGCTCCCTGAATCATGGGATGCCTTTTCCATGTTTCCTTTTTTTATTCTAGGAAAAAGAAATCCATGCATGCAAGTCAAGTTCCCTTGGTCCTGAGTGGAACTGGTCAACCCAATTGCTCATCCATGAAGTTACTCAACTACTTTAAGGAAATGCACTTTATGGGTAGGAGCTAGGTTGGCTGCCCAAGAGATTTGCACAATTTCTAGGTAGAGCAACTGACTTCTACCCAAATTTGTGCAAATTCTAGGATGAGTAGTCGTGCTGACAAAAATTGCACAATTTTCACTCTGAGGGTTGACTGGAAAAATTGCGCAATTCTGGAGCCCAACAGGATGCCAGACATGATTGCACAATTTCTGGAGGGAAGGTTGGTTTTCCTCCAGTAATTGGAAATTTCTTGGGAGAGATGCTCAGCTTGCAATTGGACCAAGTTTGAATGGACAACCTGTCAGGGGAATGCATCAAGCTATGATCGACAGGCTACCTTTGTGCAAGAAAAACACTAAAGCTTGTGTACTTGACGAAGCAAGATAAGGTGCTGTGAAAAGTTGGTAGGGAGGCTCCAAAATGAAGCTAAGAAAAAATTTTGGAGGGTGGTTGTAACTGCTACAACACATGGCGACACACTAGTAGAACTTCAGTTCTCTGAATGGACCTTGTTCATGAAAAACAAGTCTAACACCTCCAGAAGTATTGTTTAGTTCTTAGCTCATCTTAGTTTCACACTAGCTTGATTGTAAGATGTAGCATATTCCAATCTCTTGGTCGATTGACACACATTCCAAGGCAAGGAAACACAGTTGTTTCAATTGTGGTTGAGAGGTATATTGGTGCACAAGCAGTATAGTCATTAGAGTCTTAGTTTCATCTCTGGTGTTGCTCTACTGCCAACAGGCCTGGGCAATACCCTGGTGGAGTTACATAGGAACATAAGCATGGCTCCACTGTCAGTGAGCTTGGTCAGTACCCCGACAGAGTTACATGCATCACCTCTTTGTGCAGGAATCGTTTCTCTTCTTTCGCCTTATTCACTTTTCATTTGAATTTTTCTTACTTTTCATTTTTTCATTTTTTAAACTGTGCATAGCACTTATTCATTTCATAAGA
This sequence comes from Pinus taeda, assembly GCA_000404065.3. Classification (NCBI taxonomy): domain Eukaryota; kingdom Viridiplantae; phylum Streptophyta; class Pinopsida; order Pinales; family Pinaceae; genus Pinus; species Pinus taeda. The sequence continues at coordinate 53,901 of APFE030923117.1, read as the reverse complement.
AGAAGAGGGATCCCGACTTATTGAGAACATAAGAGGTTAGTCTAGTAGATAAGTAGTTTATTATACCTCTGACATGCCTATGAAGGTTTTCCCTCTCACCTTACTCTACTTGACTGAGCTGACAAGGGTTAACCCAAAAGAAATAGACTAGAGTAGGTGACACTAGTTAGCATTGAAAGCATTGTGTTTTCACCAAGGTTCAATTTGACCTTCGACATCTCATGGAATAAAAGTAACAAGTTCTTCATATAGAGGAAAGATGATAGATAACGAAGTAGTGATAGTTATACAAGCCCTCTTGTACTTTACCCAGCTCGTTTCAAGAATCATACATGGTTTCATGTGAAACTAACCTACAAATGAAAAAAGCAAACTAATAAACAACAAAACAAGGCAAGAGCAAAATCAGAAGTGAAAGAAAAGGGAGTAAGCAAACAAGCAAACAAACAAACAACGAACAAAGTGAGTAAGCAAACAAGCATGCAAGAAAATTGACTGAAAGCAAACACTACTCCTACTCCTAAGCTAACGATGCATGGGCCTGATGACGTGAAGGGATACTTCCAATGCAGCCACCGGTGCATTGGTTGACCCATGTTGGTGATGGCTTGGTACGCGAGCAACCCAGTTATGCAAACCAGCAAGCAAGAAAGATATAACAATGAAGACAACCACACTTCGTGTTTAAAAAGTTGTTGGGTTATGTTACATTCTTTCCATTACTAGCCTACATAGTTAACCGGGTCCCCCCCCCCTTTCATTATGTCAATTATGCAACGGGGGGGTCACAAAGGGTTGGAGAGGGGCGGGTAGCCCCCTCTATGGGGTTTGGGGTAGTGCCCCAGGGAATTTTGTTTTTTGAACCATATATCAGGTTGGGCGGACCTACCTATGGTTTTGTGCATGATTTTTGCACATGGTTTTGGATGTAATGGTTTTCAGTCCATGGTTTTGGATGCGATGGTTTTCAGTCCATGGTATTGGATGCTTCGGCATGTATAAATATGTATTTTAATGTTGAAAGGAACGTAATGAAAAATCAATTTGGTAGTCCCTATTTTGGGATCTAGGGGAAGATATTTGTGTATATGTGTTTTATGTGTTATTCTCTTGCATTGTTTATTTTCTGTGTTTTGGAATCTGTATGCAGGTAATTTCTGTATGGGGTTAAAACCTACATTTGGTATCGTACATGTTTTGGCTTCAAGGAGACGCTTTTGTTGCTAATGGGTTTCGCTCGGGCCTGTGATAAACCCTATTCAGTGGGAGATCTGCGAGATCGATTCTAGTGGTGAAAGAAAATGGCAAGCAGTAGAAAGATAGAGATCGAGAAATTTAATGGTCAGATTTTTGAGTTGTGGAAACTCAATATGGAGGATTTGTTGGTGCATAAAGATCAGTGGATCATGGTAGATCTGGGTACTAAACCAACGGGATTGTTCGATGAAGAATGGAAGAAGTTGGATTGAAAGGAAAAGAGCACAATACGATTGTGTGTCTCAAATTCAGTATTGCTAGATGTATCAGGGGAAGCTACGATGAAGGCTTTGTGGGACAAGTTAGGGACTCTGTACCAATCTATGTCTCTAGTGAATAAACTGCTTGTGGAAAAAATTGTATAACCTAAGGATGAAAGATGGAGACTCAGTGATAGAGCATCTGAACACATTTAATAATGTGGTAAGTCAATTATTATCTGTTGATATTAAAATTTCAGATGAAGCTAAGTGCATCAGATTATTGTGTTCTCTACTAGATTCATGGGATAGTATGGTTATTGCAATAGGTAGCAGTGCAACTACCTTGTAGTTTGATGAAATAGCCTCATCCCCGCTAACAGAGGAGATGAGATGAAAAAGTATGGAGAGCTAGAATGGTGATGTCTTGTCTGTAAGACGACAGTCCCAAAACAGAAACAAAAACAAGTCATCAAGTGGGAGATTCAAATCTAGAGGGAGATCTAAATCTCCAGGAAAACATATAAAGGTGGTGTGCTAGAAATCTAGAAAGGAAGGGCACTACAAAAGGGACTGTAAATTAAAGCTCCTAACAAAAGATAGGGATATGATGATGCTCCTTCTGCAGAGGCAAAAACCACCTCAAATGAAGGTGGGGATGTGTACCTGGCTTCTTCAAGTACACATGTAGAGATGGTTGATTGACTTGGATGCATCCTTTCACTTCACTCCCCATAGAGAGTGGTTCTATGAGTATGAGAGATATGGTGGCGGTGATGTCTTATTGGGGGATAATAGGAAGGCTAGAATCGTTGGTCATGGAAAAGTAAAGTTGAAGTTGCAAGGTGGAAGGGTTAGAACACTTCCAAGTGCTCTTCATATTCCTGCATTGGCCAGAAATCTGAATTCTATAAGCAAGTTGGATGATGTAGGTGTAAAAATAGTGGTCGAGAAGGATACATGCAAGATGGTTTGAGGAGCACTGGTGTTGATGTGGGGTGTTCGAATTGGAACTATGTACAAGCTACAAGGTAGAACTATTGTTGATGGGTGCAACAGTTATGGAGTTCCTAAAAGTGGAGCAAAAATATAGTGGTCTCTAGAGAGAATACCATGTTGTGGCATCAAAGGCTTGGACATATTGGAGAGAAGGGCCTTTGAATACTTCATTCTAAATGTATGGTAGAAGGTATGAGTAATAACTCTCTGGATTTTTATTTCTGTGAAAATTGTGTATATGGGAAGAAGAATCGGGTAAGTTTCCCCTCTGATGGTAAGAGGGTAAAATAGATATTAGAGCTTGTGCACAGTGATGTGCTTGAACCTGTGAAGGTTCCATCACTGGGTAAGTCTATGTACTATCTATCATTTATAGATGGCTTCTCAAGGAATACATGGATATATTTCCTCAAGAAGGAATATGAATTCTTTGACAGGTTTAAAGAATTTAAGGCTCTAGTGGAAAACCAGACAGAGAAGAAGATAAAGGTGTTGAGGAAAAATAACGGTGGAGAGTTTTGCAGCAAGGAATTTGAAGAATTCTATAAGAAGTGTGGTATAGCATGATAGAAGGTAACTCCATACACACCTGAGAAAAATGGAGTTGCAAAAAGAATGAACAAGACATTAATGGAAATGGCAAGAAGCATGCTCAGTGGTGTTAGGCTCGGACAAGAATTCTGGGCAGAGGCAGTGGAGATAGCATGTTACCTGGTCAATGGATCACCTTCATCATTGTTGGAGGATAAGACTCCACAAGAGTTATGGACTGGTAAGAAACCCTTTCTTTCACATCTGAGGGTATTTGGATGTGATTCATATGTACATGTTTCAAAGGAGAAAAGAACCAAGTTGGATAGTAAATGTGAATAGTGCATCTTTATTAGGTATAAGGATGGTTTAAAGGGTTATAAGCTTTGGAATCCAGTAACAAGGAAGGTTCTGTACAGCCGATATGTGGTGTTCAAAGAGGTGAAAGATGTTATTAAACATGAAGTCCCATCAAAGGAACCTGAGAAGATAGAGTTTGAGCTAAAGGAGGAAGAATCTGACTCTACATTAGAGAAGGAATTAGAATATGAAGAGCCACAAACTCCATGTGTGAGATCAATTCAAGAAAGAATGCAACTAGAAAGGTATAGTCAATCTACTTTCTGTTCAAATTTTTCCTTATCTATTACTGATGATGATCCCAGAACTGTGAAGGAAGCAGTCGATTCAGAGGATGCAAAACTCTGGAAAGAGGCCATGGCTGATGAAATGGCATCTTTGCACAAAAATGAGGCTTGGGATCTGGTGGAGTTCCCGGCTAGAAGGAAACCCATTGGCAGTAAATGGGTGTTCAAGAAGAAGACAAATGTAGAAGGAAAGGTGGAGAAATACAAAGCTCAGTTGGTAGAAAAAGGTTATTCCCAAGTACCAGGAATTGATTTTGGTGATATTTTTCCTCTTGTTGCCAAGGTAGCTTCTATTAGATTACTTTTATCTATTGCTGCTACTTTTGATTTTGAGGTTGAACAAATGGATGTGAAGATAACATTTCTTCATGGGGCCTGGAAGAGGAGATCTAGATGAAGAAACCTGAAGGTTTTGCGGTGAAGGGTAAGAATGAGTTGGTATGCAAGTTAAAGAACTCTATGTGTGGATTAAAATAGTCACAAAGGATGTGGTATCAGAAATTTGACACATTTATACAGGGACTTGGCTTCACCAAAAACAAAGTAGATCACTATGTGTATTTTAAATTAATTGGTGACTGTGTTATTTATCTGGTCTTGTATGTGGATGATATGTTGCTGGATGGAAATGACAAAGAAATTATCCAAGATTTGAAGACCCAATTGCCCTCCAAATTCGACATGAAATATCTTGGTGCTGCAAACTATATTTTGGGCATGGAAACTAAAAGAGATTGGGAAAAGAGGAAGATCTCGTTAAACCAGAGGAAATATGTCAAGACAATACTACAAAGGTTTAATATGCAAGATAGTAAATTGGTGAAGATTCCTATTCCTGTAGGTGTGAAGTCATCTGCTGAACAGTGTCCGAAGAGACAAGAAGAGGAAGAGGATATGTCCTGTGTTCCATCTGCTAATGCAGTCGGTAGCCTAATGTATGCAATGGTATGTACTAAACCAAACATTGCACATGTAGTGGGAGTATTGAGCAGGTTTGTGTCAAAACCAGGGAAGGAGCATTGGACAACAGTGAAGTGGGTTTTCAAGTATTTGCGTGGAACTAGTGATTATGGTTTGTGCTATCAAGGAAGACCAGGATTGAACGGAGTGTTGGATATTCATGGCTTTGTTGATGCAGACTGGGCTGGAGATCTGGATCAAAGAAGATCTACAAGTGGGTATGTGTTTAACCTATTTGGAGGTGAAATCAGTTGGATGACTAAGAAACAATATGTAGTGGCATTAGCAACTATAGAGGCAGAATACATGGCAGCCACTCATGCAAGCAAGGAAACAGTTTGGTTCTAGAGATTGTGTTCAAGTATGGGTTTAGTACAGGAAGTTATAAGGATAGACTGTGACAGCCAAAGCGCAATTTTCTTGGCAAATAACCCTACTTATCATTCAAAGACAAAGCACATTGATGTTCAGTATCACTTTGTGAGGTATATGATAGAAGACAAAAAGGTGTTGCTAGTAAAGGTGGACACTTTGAAGACTACTATAGATGCATTGAAAAAAATTGTGAGCTTCAAGAATTCCTATGGGCTGGATAATTACTAAGCTCTCCTCTAGCCTCCTATGGAAAGAAAACAACAAGTGGTTGAATGTTGGGTTGTGTTATATTCTTTACACGACTAGCCAACATAGTTAATCAAGGGATTAGAGGGGGGGCAGAGCCCCCACTTTGTTGCACCAATTGTGCAGTGTGGGGTTCACAAGGGGTTTGAGGGGGAAGGGTAGACCCCCTCTACAGGGTCTAGGGTAGCGCCCCGGGGAAATTTTTTTTTGGACCCTATATTAGGTTGGGCAAAACTACCTATGGTTTTATGCATGGTTTTCGCACATGGTTTTGGATGCGATGGTTTTTGTTCCATGGTTTTGGACGTGGTCCACGGTTTTGGACGCGATGGTTTTTGGTCCATGGTATTGGATTCTTCAACATGTATAAATATGTATTGTAACATTGAAAGGAACATAATGAAAAATCAATCTGGTAGTCCTAGTTTTGGGATCCAGTGGAAAATCTATATTTATATGTGTTTTATGTGTTATTCTCTCACATTGTTTATTTTCTGTGTTTTATAATTTGTATGCAATTAATTCCTGTACGGGGTTAAAACCTACAAAAGTGCTCACAAGACATAAGTGAGTACAAATGCATAGTGAGAAGTCCGTGGACTTATCATGAAGTTGTGTGACACTGCATGCAACTTTGAAGCATAATCACACTCTTGAATGTGACATGCAAGAAAATGAAAGAAACAAAGATAACTTGTGTCATGCATGTGTGATTGCAATGTAAGATTCCTCCAACGCATGAGCAATAGGATCGTGCAATTCGAGTGGAAGAAGTATGATCTATGTGTGAGATGGATCTTCAATCCATACAGATGAGTGATGAGGAGCCTTTGGTGATTGAACGGTTTCCTAATTGGAGGTGAAACTAACCCCAAGAGAGTGAGGGCCTGACATAACCATCTGCTCGAGCTAAAGTGCCTCGACAGTCTTAGGTGTTTCAAGTACATCATCAGGTAGATCATCATAAACCAGTGGCTTTGAAATATCAACTGCAATAGAAACATGATCGTGGTCAAATATGGAAGTAAATGGATCATGATCAGAAAAATCAATAAGCTCGTTGGCATCCTCATGATGAGATGAAACAAACAGAGGGGTAGATGAAAAGTGAAGAAACTCATCCTCTGTGTTTCTGGAAAAGAGACGGAAGATCAATTGGATTTTCAATGAATAAATTAACCTCTCCATTGTCAAAAGATGGACCAACATTTGGTGTATCCTATGAGTGATCAAAAATGGGTGCATCCATGAATGAAGATACACATGAAAAATCATGGATGGCAGGTTCATAAAAGCTGTTAGGAATGAACGGAGGGGGCTCAGATAGAAGGGAGTCATCCTTTGCTAAGTGTTGATGTTCAAGCTCCCACTCATACTCTCCATGAATGACAGTGCATGTTGGTTGTGCAAAACCAACTCCATGGCAGTGCCCCAGGGAAATATTTTTTTTGGACCCTATATTAGTTTGGGCAGAGCTACGTATGGATTTGTGCATGGTTTTTGCACATGGTTTTGGACACGATGGCTTTTGGTCCATGGTTTTGGGCGTGATGGTTTTCGGTCCATGGTATTGGATGCTTGAGAACGTATAAATATGTATTATAACATTTGAAAGGAACATAATGAAAAATCAATCTGAGAGTCCCGTTTTTGGGATCTAGGGGAAAATCTCTGTGTATATGTGTTTTATGTGTTATTCTATCGCATTGTTTATTTTCTATGTTTTAGAATTCATATGCAGGTAATTTCTATACGGGGTTAAAACCTACAAAAGTGCCTATAAGACATAAGTGAGTAGAAGTGCATGGTGAGAAGTTCGTGGAATTATTATGAAGTTGTACGAAACTGCATGAAACTTTGAAGCATTAGCACACTCTTGACTGTGACATGCAAGCAGCTGAAGAAACAAAGATAACTTGCATCATGCACATGTGCTTGCAATGTAAGATTCCTCCAATGCATGAGAAATAGGATCATGCAGTTCGAGTGGAGGAAGTATGATCTGTGTGTGTTATGGATCTTTAATGCATACAGATGAGTGATGAGGATACATTGGTGATTGAAACTAACCCCAAGAGAGTGAGGGCCTGACATAATCATCAGCACATGCTGAAGTGCCTCGACAGTCTTGGGTGTTTCAACTTCATCATTGGGCAGATCATCATAAATCGGTCACTTTGAAAGATCAACTGTGATAGAAACATGATTGTGATCGAATATGGGATTAAATGGGTCACAATCATCGCAATCAGAAAAATCAATAAGCTCATTGGCATCCTCATGCTCAAATGAATCAAATAGAGGGGTAGATGAAAAGTGAACAAACTCATCCTCTGTGTTTCCAAAAAAGACAGATGAAATATCAAGTGGAATTTCAATGAATAACTTACCCTCTCCATTTTCAAAAGATGGACCAACATTTGGTGGATCCTATGATTGATCAACAATGGCTGCATCCGTGAATGGAGATATACATGCAAAATAACGAATGACAAGTTCAGAAAATATGTCAGGAAAGAATGGAGGGGGCTCGGACATAAGGGAATCATCCTTCGCGAAGTGTTGATGTTCAAGCTCCCACTCATACTCTTCATGAATGATAACATGTGTTGGTTATGCAAAACCAACTCTATTGCAACCCCCGTTGTCCAGGGGGTTTGAGGGGAGTGAGTAGTCCCCCTCTACGTGGTCCAGGGAAGCACCCTGGGGAAAAAAAAATTGGACCCTATATTAGGTTGGGCAGACCTACCTATGGTTTTGTGCATGGTTTTTGCACATGGTTTTGGACGCGATGGTTTTTGGTCCATGGTTTTGGACGCGATGGTTTTTGGTCCATGGTGTTGGATGCTTGAGCAAGTATAAATATGTATTGTAACATTGAAAGGAACATAATGAAAAATCAATTTGGTAGTCCTAGTTTTGGGATCCAAGGGAAAATCTCTATTTATATGTGTTTTATGTGCTATTCTCTCGCATTTTTTATTTTCAATGTTTTAGAATTCGTATGTAGGTAATTTCTCTACAGGGTTAAAACATACAAAAGTGCCCACAAAACATAACTGAGTACAAGTGCATGGCGAGAAGTTTGTGGACTTATCATGAAGTTGTGTGACACTCCATGCAACTTTGAAGCATAAACACACTCTTGACTATGACATGCAAGAAAACAAAAGAAACAAAGATAACTTGCGTTGTGCACGTGTGCTTGAAATGTAAGATTCCTCCAATGCATGAGCGATAGGATCATGCAATTAGAGTGGAGGAAGTATGATCTGTGTACGAGATGGATATTCAATGCATACATATGAGTGATGAGGAGCCTTTGGTGATTGAGTGGTTTCCTAATCAGAGGTGAAACTAATCCTAAGAGAGTGAGGGCCTGACATAACCATCTACTTGGGCTGAAGTGCCTTGATAGTCTTGGGTGTTTCAACTTCATCATCAGGTAGATCATCATAAACCAGTGGCTTTGAAAGATCAACTGCGATAGAAACATGATCTTGATCGAATATGGGAGTAAATGGATCACGATCGCCATGATCAGAAAATTCAATAAGCTCATTAGCATCCTCATGATCAGATGAATCAAACATAGGGGTAGATGAAATGCGAAAAAACTCATCATCTATGTTTTCGGAAAAGATAGATGAAATATCAAGTGGATTTTCAATGAATAACTTACCCTCTCCATTGTCAAAATATGGACCAACATCCGGTGTATCCTCCGAGTGATCAACAATGGGTGCATCTGTGAATGAAGATACACATGCAAAATCATGGATGGCAGGTTCACTAAAGATGTCTGGAAAGAACAGAGGGGGCTCGAATAGAAGGGAGTCATCCTTTGCTGAGTGTTGATGTTCAAGCTCCCACTCATACTCTTTATGAATGAAAATGCATGTTGCTTATGCAACATCAACTCTGTGGCAATGCCCCGGGGAAATATATTTTTTTGAACCTATATTAGGTTGGGTGGACCTACCTATGGTTTTGTGCATGGTTTTCGCACATGGTTTTGGACACGATGGTTTATGGTCCATGGTTTTGGACGTGATGGATTTCTTTCCATGGTATTGGATGCTTGAGCATCTATTAATATGTATTGTAACATTGAAAGGAACATAATGAAAAATCAATCTGGTAGTCCCTATTTTGGGATCCAAGGGAAAATATCTGTGTATACGTGTTTTATGTGTTATTCTCTCACATTTTTTATTTTATTTGTTTTAGAATTCATATGCAGGTAATTTCTGTACAAGGTTAAAACCTACAAAAGCACCCACAATACATAAGTGAGTACAAGTGGATGGTGAGAAGTTCGACTTATCATGAAGTTATGTGACACTACGTGCAACCTTGAAGCATAAGCACACTCTTGACTCTGACATGCAAGAAAATGAAAGAAACAAAGATAACTTGTGTCGTGCACATGTGCTTGCAATGTAATATTCCTCCAATGCATGAGCAATAGGATCGTGCAGTTCGAGTGGAGGAAGTATGATCTATGTGTCAAAAGGATCTTCAATGCATACAAATGAGTGATGAGGAGAGTTTGGTGATTGAACAATTTCCTAATTGGAGGTGAAACTAACCCCAAGAGAGTGAGGGCCTGACATAACCATCTACTTGGGCTAAAGTTCCTCGACAGTCTTGGGTGTCTCAACTTCATCATCAGGTAGACCTTCATAAACTGGTGGCTTTGAAAGATCAATTACGATGTAAACATGATCATGATCAAATATGGGAGTAAATGGATCACAATCGCCATGATCAGAAAAATCAATAAGCTCATTGGCATCCTCATGATCAAATGAATCAAATAGAGGGGTAGATGAAAGAGAACAAACTCATCCTCTATGTTTCTGGAAAAGACAGATGAAAGATCAAGTGGATTTTAAGTGAATAACTTACAATCTCCATTGTCAAAAGATGGACCAACATCCAATGGAACCTACGAGTGATCAACAATAGGTGCATCCATGAAGCATAAGCACACTCTTGACTGTGACATGCAAGCAAATGAAAGAAACAAAGATAACTTGCGTCGGGCACGTGTGTTTGTAATATAAGGTTCCTCCAATGCATGAGCGATAGGATCGTGAAGTTCGAGTGGAGGAAGTATGATCTATGCATGAGATGGATCTTTAGTGGATACAGATGAGTGATGAGGAGCCTTTTCTGATTGAATGATTTCCTAATCGGAGGTGAAATTAACCCCAAGATAGTGAGGGCTTGACATAACCATCAGCTCATGCTGAAGTGCCTCGACAATCTTGGGTGTTTCAACTTCATCATCAGGTAGATCATCATAAATCAGTGGCTATGAAAGATCAACTGCGATAAAAACATGATTGTTATCAAATATGGGAGTAGATGCATCACATTTGCCATGATTAGAAAAATCAATACGCTCATTGGCATCCTCATGATCAGATGAATCAAACAGAGGGGTAGATGAAAAGTGAACAAACTCATCCTCTATGTTTCAAGAAAATATAGATGAAATATCAAGTGGATTTTCAATGAATAACTTACCCTCTCCATTGTTAAAAGATGGATCAACATTCATTGGATCCTGCAAGTGATCAACAATGGGTGCATCCATGAATGAAGATACGCATGCAAAATCATGGATGGCAGGTTCACCAAAGATGTCAGGAAAGAATGGAGGGGGCTCTGACAGAAGGGAGTCATCCTTCATCAAGTGTTGATGTTCAAGCTCCCACTCATACTCTTCATGAATGACAATGCATGTTGATTGTGCAACACCAACTCCCTAGTTGCCCCCCTATCCAGGGGGTTTAAGCAGGGCAGGTAGCCCCCCTCTATGGGGTCTAGGGTAGTGCCCCAGGGAATTTTCTTTTTTGGACCCTATATTAGGTTGGGCGGACCTACCTATGGTTTTTTGCATGGTTTTCGCACATGGTTTTGGACGCGATGGTTTTCAGTCCATGGTTTTGGACACGATGGTTTTCGGTCCATGGTTTTGGACACGATGGTTTTCGGTCCATGGTATTGGACGCTTCGACATGTATAAATATGTATTGTAACACTGAAATGAACATAATGGAAAATCAATCTGGTAGTATCGGTTTTGGGATCCAGGGGAAATCACTATGTATATGTGTTTTATGTCTTATTCTCTCGCATTGTTTATTTTCTGTGTTTTAGATTTCTAATGCGGAGAATTTTTGTACAGGGTTAAAACCTACAAAAGTACCCACAAGACATAGGTGAGTACAAGTGCATGGTGAGAAGTCCGTGGACTTATCATGAACTTGTGCGACACTATGTGCAACTTTCAAGCATAAGCACACTCTTGACTGTGACATGCAAGAAAACAAAAGAAACAAAGATAACTTGCGTTGTGCACATGTGCTTGCAATCTAAGATTCCTCCAATGCATGAGTGATAGAATCATGTAATTCGAGTGGAGGAAGTATGATATGTGTGTGAGATGGATCTTCAATGCATACATATGAGTGATGAGGAGCCTTTGGTGATTGAATGGTTTCCTAATTAGAGGTGAAACTAACCCCAAGAGAGTGAGGGCCTGACATAACCATCTGCTCGGGCTGAAGTGCCTCGATAGTCTTAGGTGTTTCAAGTTCATCGTCAGGTAGATCATCATAAACCAATGGCTTTGAAAGATCAACTGTGATAGAAACATGATCATGATCAAATATGGGAATAAATGGATCACGATCACCACGATCAGAAAAATCAATAAGCTCATTAGCATCCTCATGATCAAATGAATCAAATAGAGGAGTAGATGAAATGCAAAAAAACTCATCCTCTGTGTTTCCAGAAAAAATAGATGAAAGATCAAGTGGATTTTCAATGAATATCTTACCCTCTCCATTGTCAAAAGATGGACCAACATCCAGTGTATCCTGCGAGTGATCAACAATGGGTGCATCTGTGAATGAAGATATACATGCAAAATCATGGATGGCAGGTTCACCAGAGATGTCAAGAAAGAATGGAGGGGGATCGAACAAGAGGGATTCATCCTTTGCTGAGCGTTGATGTTCAAGCTCCCTCTCAGACTCTTCATGAATGACAATGCATGTTGCTTGTGCAACACCAAATCTATGGCAATGCCCCGGGGAAATATTTTTTTTGGACCCTATATTAGGTTGGGTGGACCTACCTATGGCTTTGTTCATGGTTTTCGCACATGGTTTTGGACGCGATGGTTTACAGTCCATAGTTTTGGATGCGATGGTTTTTGGTCCATGGTATTGGATGCTTGATCATCTATTAATATGTATTGTAACATTGAAAGAACATAATGAAAAATCAATTTTATAGTCCCAGTTTTGGGATCTAGGGGAAAATCTATGTGTATATGTGTTTTATGTGTTATTCTCTCACATTTTTTATTTTTTATGTTTTAGAATTCATATGTAGGTAATTTCTGTACAGGTTTAAAACCTACAAAAGTGCCCATAATACATAAGTGAGTACAAGTGCATGGTGAGAAGTCTGACTTTTCATGAAGTTGTGCGACATTGCATGCAACATTGAAGCATAAGCACACTATTGACTGTGACATGCAATAAAATGAAAGAAACAAAGATAACTTGTGTCATGCACATGTGCTTGCAATGTAAGATTCCTCCAATGCATGAGCAATAGGATCATGTAGTTTGAGTGGAGGAAGTATGATGTGTGTGTGAAATGGATCTTCAATGCATACAGATGAGTGATGAGGAGCCATTGGTGATTGAATGGTTTCCTAATCAGAGTTGAAACTAATCCCAAGAGAGTCAGGGCCTAACATAACCATTTTCTCTTACTAAAGTTCCTTGACAGTCTTGGGTGTTTCAACTTTATCATCAGGTATATCATCATAAACTAGTGGCTTTGAAAGATCAATTGCAATAGAAACATGATCGTGATCGAATATGGGAGTAAATGGATCATGATTTCCACAATCAGAAAAATCAATAAGCTCATTGGCATCCTCATGATCAGAAGAATCAAACAAAGAGGTAGATGAAACCGAACAAACTCATCCTCTATGTTTCCAAAAAAGATAGACGAAAGATCAAGTGGATTTTAAATGAATAACTTACCCTCTCCATTGTCAAAAGATGGACCAACATCTAGTGTATCCTGCAAGTGATCAACAATGGTTGCAACCGTGAATGAAGATACACATGCAAAATCATGGATGGTAGGTTCACCAAATATAGCAGAAAATAATGGAAGGGGCTCAGATAGAAAGGAGTCATCCTTTGCCGAGTGTTGATGTTCAAGCTCCCACTCATACTCTTCATGAATGACAACACATGCTGGTTGTGCAACACCAACTCCATTGCAGCGCCCCCTACCCAGGGGGTTTGAGGGGGTGGGAAATTTTTTTTTTGGACCCTATATTAGGGTAGGCAGACCTACCTATGGTTTTGTGCATGGTTTTCGCACATAGTTTTGTCACGATGGTTTTTGGCCCATGGTTTTGGACACGATGATTTTCAGTCCATGGTATTGGATGCTTGAGCATGTATTAATATGTATTGTAACATTGAAAGGAACATAATGAAAAATCAATCTGATAGTCCTGGTTTTGGGATCCAGTGGGAAATCTCTCTGTATATGTGTTTTATGTGTTATTCTCTCGCATTGTTTATTTTCGGCGTTTTAGAATTTGTATGCAGGTAATTTATGTATGGGTTAAAACCTACAAAAGTTCCCACAATATATGATTACAAGTGCATGGTGAGAAGTTCGTGGACTTAACATGAAGTCGACTGACACTGCATGCAACTTTGAAGCATAAGCACACTCTTGAATGTGACATGCAAGAAAAATAAAGAAACAAAGATAACTTGCGTCATGCACGTGTGCTTGCAATGTAAGATTCCTCCAATGCATGATCGATAGGATCGTGTAGTTCAAGTGGAGGAAGTATGATCTATGTGTGAGATGGATCTTCAATGCATACAGATGAGTGATGAGGATCCTTTGGTGATTGAATGGTTTCCTAATTGAAGGTGAAACTAACCCCAAGAGAGTGTGGGCCTGACATAACCATCAACTCAGGCTAAAGTGCCTTGATAATGTTGGGTGTTTCAACTTCATCATCAGGTAGATCATCATAAACCGGTGGCTTTGAAATATCAATTGCGATAGAATCATGATCGTGATCGTATATGGGAGTGAATGGATCACGATCACCACGATCAGAAAAGTCAATAAGCTCATTGGCATCCTCATGATAAGATGAATCAAACAGAGGGGTAGATGAAAAGGAAACAAACTCATCCTCTATGTTTCCGGAAAAGACAAACAAAATATCATGTGGATTTTTAATGAATAACTTACCCTCTCGATTGTCAAAATATGGACCAACATCCAATGTATCCTATGAGCGATCAACAATGGGTGCATCCATGAATGAAGATACATATGAAAAATCATGGATGGTAGGTTAACCAAAGATGTTAGGAAAGAACAAAGGGGCCTTGGATAGAGAGTCATCCTTTGGTGAGTGTTGATGTTCAAGCTCGCACTCATACTCTTCATGAATGATAGTGCATGTTGGTTGTGCAACACCAACTCCATGGCAATGCCCTGTCGAAATGCTTTTTTTGGACTCTATATTAGGTTGGGCGGACCTAACTATGGTTTTGTGCATGGTTTTTACACATGGTTTTGGACGCGATGTTTTTCGGTTCATAGTTTTGGACACGGTGGTTTTTGGTCCATGGTATTGGATTCTTTAACATGTATAAATATGTATTGCAACATTGAAAGGAACATAATGAAAAATCAATCTGGTAGTCCCAGTTTTGGGATCCAGGGGAAAATCTCTATTTATATGTGTTTTATGTGTTATTCTCTCGCATTGTTTATTTTCTATGTTTTAGAATTTGTATGCAGGTAATTTTTGTACGGGGTTAAAACCTACAAAAGTGACAACAAGAAATAAGTGAGTACAAGTGCATGGTGAGAAGTCTATGGAATTATCATGAAGTTGTGTGACACTACTTGCAACTTTGAAGCATAAGCACACTCTTGATTATGACATGCAAGTAAACGAAAGAAGCAAAGATAACTTGCATCATGCACATATGCTTGCAATGTAAGATTCCTCCAATGCGTGAGTGATAGGATCGTGCATTTCAAGTGGAGGAAGTATGATTTGTGTGTGATATGGATCTTCAATGCATACAGATGAGTGATGAGGAGCATTCGGTGATTGAATGGTTTCCTAATCGGAGGTAAAACTAACCCGAGGAGAGTGAGGGCCTGACAAAACCATCAGCTCTTGTTGAAGTGCTTCGACAGTCTTAGGTGTTTCAACTTCATCATCAGGTAGATCATCATAAACTGGTGACTTTGAAATATCAACTGTGATAGGAACATGATCGTGATCAAATATGGGAGTAAATGGATCACGATCACCATGATCATAAAAATCAATAAGCTCATTGGCATCCTGATGATTAAATGAATCAAATCGAAGGGTAGATGAAAAGTGAACAAACTCATCCTCTGTGTTTTCGGAATTGACAAATCAAACATCAAGTGGATTTTCAATGAATAACTTACCCTCTCCATTGTCAAACGATGGACTAACATTCAGTGGATCCTACAATTGATCAACAATGGGTGCATCCATGAAATGCATGAAAAATCATGGATGGAAGGTTCATCAAAGATGTCCAAAAATAACGTAGGGGGCTCGGACAGAAGGGAGTCATCCTTCACCGAGTTTTGATGTTCAAGCTCCCGGTCATACTGTTCATGAATGACAGCGCATGTTGGTTGTGCAACACCAACTCCGTGGTAGCCCCCCCTGTACAAGGGGTTTGAGGGGGGCGGGTAGCCTCCCTCTATGGGGTCTGAGATCCAGGGGAAAATCTTTGTGTATATGTGTTTTATGTGTTATTATGTCGCATTGTTTATTTTCTGTCTTTTAGAATCATATGCAGGTGATTTCTATATGGGGTTAAAACCTACAAAAGTGCCCACAAGGCATAAATGAGTACAAGTCCATGGCGAGAAGTCTGTAGACTTATCATGAAGTTGTGTGAAACTATGTGCAACTTTGAAGAATAAGCACACTCTTGACTATGACATGCAAGCAAACGAAAGAAACAAAGATAACTTGTGTCATGCACGTGTGCTTGCAATGTAAGATTCCTCCAATGCATGAGTGATAGGATCGTGCAGTTCGAGTGGAGGAGGTATGATCTGTGTGTGAGATGGATCTTCAGTGCATATAGATGAGTTATGAGAAGCCTTTGGCGATTGAATGGTTTCCTAATTGGAGGCGAAACTAACCCCAAGAGAGTGAGGGCCTAACATAACCATCAGCTCGTGCTCAAGTGCCTTAACAGTCTTGGGTGTTTCAACTTCATCATGAGGTAGATCATCATAAACCAGTGGCTTTGAAAGATCAACTATGATAGAAACATGATCATGATCGAATATGGGAGTAAACGCATCACGAACAACACGATCAGAAAAATCAATAAACCCGTTGGCATCCTCATGATCAGATGAATCAAACAGAGGGGCCGATGAAAAGAAAACAAACTCATCATCTATGTTTCCATAAAATATAGACGAAAGATCAAGTGGATTTTCAATGAATAACTTACCCTCTCCATTGTCAAAACATGGAACAACATCCAGTGTATCCCGCGAGTGATCAACAATGGGTGCATCCATGAATGAAGATACACATGAAAAATCATGGATGGCAGGTTCACCAAAGATGTCAGGAAAGAACGGAGGGGGCTTGGATAGAAGGGAGTCATCATTCGCCGAGTGTTGTTGTTCAAGCTCCCACTCATACTCTTCGTGAATGACAACGCATGTTGGTTGTGCAACACCAACTCCGTGGTAGCCCCCCCTATCTAGGGTGTTTGAGGGGGGTGGGTAGCCCCCCTCTACGGGGTCCAGGGAAACGCCTTGGGGAAATTTGTTTTTTGGGCCCCATATTAGGTTGGGTGGACCTACCTATGGTTTTGTGCATGGTTTTCACACGTGGTTTTAGAAGTTATGGTTTTTGGTCCATGGTTTTTGATGCGATGGTTTTTTATCCATGGTATTGGATGCTTCAGCATGTATAAATCTGTATTGTAACATTAAAAGGAACATAATGAAAAATCAATCTGGTAGTCCCGATTTTGGGATCCAGGGGAAAATATCTGTGTATATGTGTTTTATGTGTTATTCTCTCGCATTGTTTATTTTATGTGTTTTATTATTTGTATACAAGTAATTTCTATATGGGGTCAAAACCAACAAAAGTTCCCATAAGACATAAGTGAGTACAAGTGCATGGTGAGAAGTCTATGGACTTATCATGAAGTTGTGCAACACTGCATGTAGCTTTGAAGCATAATCACCCTCTTGACTATGACATGCAATCAAATGAAAGAAACAAAGATAACTTGCGTCATGCACGTGTGTTTGCAATGTAAGATTCCTCGAATGCATGAGCGATAGGATCATGCAATTCGAGTGCGGGAACTAGGATATGTGTGTGAGATGGATCTTCAATGCATATAGATGAGTGATGAGGAGCCTTTGGTGATTGAATGGTTTCCTAATCGAAGGTGAAACTAACCCCAAGAGAGTGAGAGCCTCACATAACCATCAACTCAGGCTAAAGTGCCTCGACAGTCTTGGGTGTTTCATCTTCATCATCAGGTATATCATCATAAACCGGTGGCTTTGAAATATCAACTATGATAGAAACATGATCATGATCGAATAAGGGAGTGAATGGATCACGATCGCCACGATCAGAAAAATTCATAAGCTCATTGGCATCCTCATGATAAGATGAATCAAACAGAGGGGTATATGAAAAGAAAACAAACTCATCCTCTATGTTTCCAGAAAATATAGACAAAAGATCATGTGGATTTTCAATGAATAACATACCATCTCTAAATTTTCAAAAGATGGACTAGCATTCGGTGTATCTTGTGAGTGATCAACAATGGGTGCAACTGTGAATGAAGCTACACATGCAAAATCATGGATGGCGGGTTCACCAAATATGTCAGGAAAGAATGGAGGGGGCTCTGACAGAAGGAAGTTATCCTTCGTTGAGTGTTCATGTTCAAGCTCCCATTCATACTCTTCATGAATGACAATGCATGTTGGTTGTGCAACACCAACTCCATGGCAGCCCCTCTTGTCTAGGGGGTTTGAGGGGGGCGGGTAGCTCATTTTTTGTTTTGGACCCTATATTAGGTTGGGCAAACATACCTATGGTTTTGTTCATGGTTTGCGCACATGGTTTTGGATGTGATGGTCTTCGGCCCATGATTTTGGATGCGTTGGTTTTTGGTCCATGGTATTGGATGCTTCAGCATGTATAGATATGTGTTGTAACATTGAAAGGAAAATAATGAAAAATCAATCTGGTAGTCCCAGTTTTGGGATCCAAGGGAAAATATCTTTGTATATGTGTTTTATGTGTTATTCTCTCACATTGTTTATTTTCTAGGTTTATAATTTTTATGCAGGTAATTTCTATAAGGGGTTAAAACCTACAAAAGTGCCCACAAGACATAAGTGAGTACAAGTGCATGGTGAGAAGTTCGTGGACTTATCATGAAGTTGTGTGACACTGCATGCATCTTTGAAGCATAAGCACACTCTTGACTACGACATACAGTCAAACAAAAGAAACAAATATAAATTGTGTCATCCACGTGTGCTTGCAATGTAAGATTCCTCCAATGCATGAGTGATAGGATCATGCAATTCGAGTGGAGGAAGTATGATCTGTGTGTGAGATGGATCTTCAATGCATACCGATGAGTGATGAGGAGCCTTTGGTGATTGAATGGTTTCCTAATCGGAGGTGAAACTAACCCCAAGAGAGTGAAGGCCTAACATAACCATCAACTCAGGTTGAATTGCCTCAACAGTCTTGGGTGTTTCAACTTCATCATTAGGTTGATCATCATAAACTGGCGGCTTTGAAAGATCAACTGCAATAGAAACATGGTCGTGATCGAATATGGGAGTAAATGGATCACGATTGCCACAATAAAAAAAATCAATAAGCTCATTGGCATCCTCATGATCAAATGAATCTAACAGAGGGGTAAATGAAAAGTGAACAAACTCATCCTTTGTGTTTCTAGAAAAGACAGACGAAATGTCAAGTGGATTTTCAATGAATAACTTATCCTCTCCATTGTCAAAAAATGGACCAACATCTGGTGTATCCTGGGAGTGATCAACAATGGGTGCATCCATGAATGAAGATACACATGAAAAATCTTGGATGGCAGGTCAACCAAAGATATCAGCAAAGAAAGGAGGGGGCTCAAATAGAAGGAAGTCATCCTTCGCCAAGTGTTGATGTTCAAGCTCCCACTCATACTCTTCATGAATGACAGTGCATGTTGTTTGTGCAACACCAACTCCGTCGCGACAACCCCCCTTCTATGGGGTCTAGGGCAACGCCTTGGGGAAATTTTTTTTTTGGACCCTATATTAGGTTGGGCAGACCTACCTATGGTTTTGTGCATGGTTTTCACACATGTTTTTGGACATGATGGTTTTTGGTCCATGGTTTTGGACGTGATGGTTTTCATTCCATGGTATTGAATGCTTGAGCACGTATAAATATGTATTGTAACATTGAAAGGAACACAATGAGAAATCAATCAAGTAGTCTCGATTTTGAGATCCAGTCGAAAATCTCTATGTATATGTGTTTTTATGTGTCATGTTCTTCTATTGTTTATTTTCTCTATTTTAGAATTCGTATGTGGGTAATTTTTGTACAGGGTTAAAACCTACAAAAGCTCCCACAAGACATAAGTGAGTATAAGTGCATGGTAAGAAGTCCATGGACTTATCATGAAGTTGTGCGACAGTGTGTGCAACTTTGAAGCATAAGCACACTCTTGACTGTGACATGTAAGCAAATGAAAGAAACAAAGATAACTTGTGTCATGCACATGTGCTTGCAATGTAATATTCCTCTAATGCATGAACAATAAGATCGTGTAGTTGGAGTGGAGGAAGTATGATCTGTGTGTGAGATGGATCTTCAATGTATACAGATGAGTGATGAGGGGCCTTTGGTGATTGAATGGTTTCCTAATTGAAGGTGAAACTAACCTCAAGAGAGTGAGGGCCTGACATAACCATCAGCTCGGGCTGAAGTGCCTCGACAATATTGGGTGTTTGAACTTCATCATCAAGTAGATCATCATAAACTGGTGGTTTTGAAAGATCAACTATGATAGAAACATGATCATGATCGAATATTTGAGTAAATGGATCACGATCGCCACAATCAGAAAAATCAATAAGCTCATTGGCATCCTCATGATCAGATGAATCAAACAGAGGGGTAGATGAAAAGCAAACAAACTCATCCTCTGTGTTTTCTAAAAAGACAGACAAAAGATCAAGTGGATTTTCAATGAATAACTTACCCTCTCCATTGTCAAAATATGGACCAACATCTGATGTATCCTACGAGTGATCAACAATGGGTGCATCCGTGAATGAAGATACACATGAAAAATCATGGATGGCAAGTTCACCAAAGATGTCAAGAAAGAACAGAGGGGGCTTGGATAGAAGGGAGTCATCCTTTGTTGAGTGTTGAATTTCAAGCTCCCACTCATACTCTTCATGAATGAGAGTGCATGTTGGTTTTGCAACACCAACTCCATCAGTGGATTATTCCTCATTCACAACAAGTGAAGAGTTCGGAATGGAAGAACACAAGATAGTATCATCCAGAGGAACAACCGAGTGTGAAGATAGAGGTTGTGAAACATAATGCATATGAGAACTCGACTAACTCACAACCAAATCTACGCAAAAATTAAGTGAGGTGATGTTGGGAGGATGTGAAAGATGAACAGGTGTGTGAGCATGATCCTCAACATCACTCGGCAGTGGTGGAGCTATTTGATGAGGGGATGTCGAATAGGCACTCGTCATAGTGGCCACATTTGGCTAAGATTGCGCAGCTCCCTCACTAAAGAAGGTTGAGTGAGGCCTGATTTCAAATCTCTTCTTGGGATGAGCATATTTATTAAGGCAATACTCAAATCAGTCCCAAAAATAGGAAAATTTCATTTGGCTCCTCAGATCTTGAAACTACAAGTCACGGAAGAACTGCCAAAAATCCATAATCAATTCATGTGGAGCCTTCCTTTGTTGTAGCAATTTTTAGTCAAGATGGTCTGGATCAAAATGATAGAAAGTGTCTTCAATGAGATCACAGAAGTGCTCAAGTGAGTGTACACTATTAGCTGACAGGTTGAACAAACATCGAAGTGGAGATTCACGAAGTGTGTATGCAAGCAACAAGTTGGCCTGTTCATGATAACACCCATCTTCCTCATGAATCATGGAAAGAAAGTCATGTAAGTACTCAAGCTAGGCCACTTCGCCTTCACCATCATACATGTAAGTGGACAAATGATCCAAAAACTCCCTCAAGATGGTGACATCTTCATGATTCGAAAAACATCGTGGAGGGAGAAGAGTGAAAGTATCCATGAAATACATGCAAAGGTTCAAAATAGGATGAGAAGGCACAACTTGTCATCTGCTCCTCCTTCTAGCGCCAGAAATGTTGACGGTGCTGGACCCACCAACATGTCAAGGGATCTCCCTAGTAAGAAGTCCCAATTAATGGGATCGTGTGTGTGCGCACCACAACAACCATACTCCTAAATACTCATGCATGGGAAGTTTGTATGCTAGTGATGAGCTACAAGAGATCTTCATAGTTCCGGATCTAACTCTAGATACGTGCTTTCATCTTGACCACATTGGCCCTCATCATCTTAGGCAAGTGAAGCAAAGATTCCTTATATTTCATCGTCCATGTTCGCATGTCATCAACAACAACATGCAAGTTTGTTAAGATACATGCTCTTCTAGCACATCATTGTTTCCATATGTTGAGATGGATGAATGCCTTATGCACGGTACAAAACCTGGAGTAAAATGCTCGCATAACTGTGTCAAGGGACAATACTTCATCTAGTATTTTTGTCTTCAGTCACCAAGTCTCCTCCTTGCTTGGCCGTCTATATTTCCTTTGCCATTCACTCATTCTCAGCTATCAGAAAGTGAACACTTGAGCTATTGGCTTCAGCATACACTCTGGTTGCATCAGCCAAGGCTGTTGGATGTTTGCGCATAGGAGATGTTTTGTATGAAATTGTATGAATCTTGTAGACGATGTCTTGTTGGACTAACCCCTCACTTTGGCTTGTGGACTATTCCACTTGCAGCTTGTGATGTCATTCTTCTCGTGTTCCTTTTAGGCTCCATACTGTTATAGGCTTCTAAGGGACACACTTCCTTCTCCCCTTTGTGTGTTAGAACTCCCATGCATGTCACTTAACATGTTGCAAGGTCACACACTTTCTTCTGACTGAAGTTATCATACTAACCTCTACGCACTACTGCAATGAAGTAACTATATTACTACCCACTATTGGGACTCTTACTTCAAACGATTTAAGGTTCAGTTGGGACTTCTTACTGGGGAGATCCCCTCGAATGTTGGTGCTTCCAAAACCATCAACATGAGGATTTGTGGATCTAAACTAACTGTAGTTCAAAATTGTCTTTCATATAATTATGTAAACTAAAGAGAAAGTGTAAAAGAAGTGATTGAGCAAAGTTTGTGGAGAGGGACATTAGAGTAAGGCAAAATATGTCTATAAGGTGAAGAGGGGAAATTAATGTAATAAAAACTCATGAGAGGCTACATCTACATTAACAACAATGAAAATTGCGTAGAGGTTGTACAACTATTATTAAAGGCTGAAGAGAGAGAGAATATGAGAATTCATGTTAAATATAGAGGAATTTATTGCATAGAGGAGGCATGCATCCTCTGGAGTAAGGATGAAGTCGGATGGATAAGTAGATCAATGTTCCAAAGAAATCAGGGTCACATAGAAGAAGTGATTGAAGTGGTATAGTGACAAAGAGGAGATTCATAGAAGATGATGACAAGGCATGAAGAAATGTTACAGAGAAAGAGGAAGAGTGAAGGCAAAAGAAGGAAGACTTTGTTGGTAACCTTTTGAACAGAGGCATAAGAAGGGACAAGACTTAGATTTATTGAAACCTATGTTATTCGTTGAATAATTAGGATTAAAGTAATGGAGGGGAGTTCAAATAGATAATATTAATATCCCCATCTCTCAAAGTCTTTTACTTATGCGATTGGAAAAGTGTACAACAGAAGGCGCAATCGGGCTGACTAGGCACTGGGCTAGCATGCAAAGTTCGGTGGTGTGTAAAGGTTGAAGGTAAAGTGGAGCTGACACATTGAAGTGAGAAATTTTAAATGTAAAATTAATAAAAGTGTGGGGAGACGTGTCCTAGAAGTCTTCCCCCCAATGAACAAGTAGTAGCATGTGAAGAAGAACTTGGGGATGATTTAAGTAGTAGGATGACATATCTTAGAAGATAAACACAATCATGAGGTAAAATCGAAGGGGCATTAATTGATGAAGGTCATGATTGGTTGATGACGGAAAATATTTACATTTCCTAGTGTCCATCCCTCAGGAGCCATCACAATGAATAATTAAAGCACGTCGGGGTGATGAGGACCAGGTGGATGTGGCAGCCAACAAACAAGGAGAGTGTTGGGATGACATGTAGAAGTGATAATTTAATAAAACATCTAGGACATAGGTCACAAGCCAAGGTCGCATGAAATTGTGAAGTGTAAGCATTGAGGATTAATGTTTTTTGTGAAGTGTTGTTTCACTTTTGAAAAAGGAGCCTAGTTAAGAGAAGGGTTAAGGAGGATTTGGCCCTTGTTAATAAAAATGTAATGTTACAACCCCATGCTCATATATGATTTTTACTATGGTGGTTATATACAAATTTAGGTTGCGCACACATATTATATACGAATAAGCTTGGCTTCAATCGCTATGAGAAAAATGAGTTTATTCCTTCCCCTGACGTATATGTTGGATAAAAGGTCACACACTTGTGTATTATACATGGGCTTGAATTCAATTTTTTTATAAAAGGGTTATACTACACCCCTATAGTTCCTCCCACTTAGTTTCAATCAAGATGGTTTTAAAGGTATAAAATGGATTTATTTCCTAGGTTGAAATTGAGGGAAGCACCTGTTAGATTCAAAATTTTGCGATGTTTATTAGGTTCTAGCCACCCTTGTATTAGAGGTGTTGCCACTTATATTCACTATATCAATTAGTGGGATGGCAAAAATTTCTCCCCACATGTAGCTTTCACATGTCACCCCATTTGGGTTTAGAAACTCAATTTGCAAAAAAAGTACATTCCAAATTTTTTAATCATATTTGACTAAGAAGTAGGACACATATTCATAGTTTCAGTTATTCTTTTATTGTGTTGATTGAAAACATGTTCATAGGTTTAAACCTCCTTTTAGAAAGTTATTTTCTAAATCCAACATGGAATTCACACAACATAGTAATCTTCTATAATTCTTGTGAAGGATTGGAGAGAGAGTCTCGAAGATTGCTATTCTTATTTCTCTTCTTAATGACATCCTTTCAATTTTTGAGGAAGCATCAATAGAACGAGTTTTTAAATAAGAGCCTATTGTATCTAGAAGCCTTAAGGTAGGATGGTCCAAAAGAACATGTTTAAGGTGGTTATAATAAACTTTGTTCATTTTTGTTTTACTAATTAGGTTGAGCCAAGACAGGTTTTAGTGAAATGTTGCATGAATGAAATATATGACTACTTGCATGTTTCCATTTGCAAGATGAGGCATTGAAAACCATGGGACAATTTTTCTCTCACTCTCAAACCCTCTCTTGAGATTTTAACTAGTGACATAATGGGCACAAAATCCCAAATTTTGACATTTTATTTTTATTTTGTAAACTGCAACACTTCATATTCATTATAATTTACTTGTTACATAGATTACATTTCCATATCCCCAAGAATATATAAGAAGCTAATAAAACCTGAATACCCACATTAAATAAAGATCCGTAACATAAGCATGCTCCTTATTTCAGCGATATCCAATGCTATAGTTATTTCATAGTAGCTTACGAGCCAAATTCACCATGAAAACATTAACTAAATAAACTATAGTTCTAACATAGCAATGATCAAATCAGTCTTGTCCAAGAGAAGTAAAATTGAAAGGAGTAAGATCACTCTTGTGCAAGAGCGCTAAACTTGGAAGGAATAAAATCCAACATTAAATTTTAATTGTAATCCATACCTGGCATCAATGTTAAAATGTGGCAACAAGAATATTCCAATTTAATTTGTCCTTGAATTAAATTGTGAATTAAAATTGAATTTAGTCTTAACAACTACTTGTAAATAATTAATTAAGTTATTTTGACTTAATTAGTTGGATAAATTCAAGTTAGAAGCCTTTCTGAAGTCATGCAAGAGTTATTCCTTAAATTAAGGAGATAAGATTGAGTTATATTTGAGTAGTAATTAGTTAACTTAGTTTACTGAGTTAAATCCAGTTAGATTAGTTCCAAACTGTTTAAGGAACTAATAGAGAATTAACAGTCTATTGATGCATGCATGCATTTAACTAGTGTACTCCAGTTAACTGAAGATTCTCTCATCAAAAACTCATGCATGTCTATTCTGAGAAACATCCTCCAGATTTGATACTCTGTGAGACTACACAACTCTATGTTGAGATTCGTCCAATGAGATGTTATGCATCTCTCCTTTTGGCTGATCACCAAGGATCTTAGTGCCTCCTTGGTCACTCAAGACTTTCTCATCATTTGGATGCAATGAAGTGGGTAAGTCGACCTCTTAGTGATGAGGCATTAGGTCAATGTTCTATTCCAACTCTTGTTGCTCCATGTCTGCATCCAACTATTGAAGTGCTTGTTCTATCTCATGAGCAAAGTCTTGCCCTAGCGATGGTTCACCCTGTTGGCCTGATGCCAGCTGATCTGATAAGTCCACTACCTGTACAAGATTGTTTCATCTATTTTCACATGTTGTGCCCCCTACTGTACCTGTTGTTGCTACTATTACCTCTCCTATTTGCGTAGCTCTTGTTCTTTTCAGAGTTTCTCCTTCAGCTCATGCAACTCCTTCTCTACTTCTTCCATCCTTCTCTTATCCCTCTACCTTTGCGCGATTCTCATGTCGCGTTTGTGCCTCTTTGCCTCTATAGCCATAACTTTTTTCTCTACCAATGGATCTTCTCGGAATTTGTAGCTTTTCTCCTCCTCCATGTAATTGAAAATCTTCCTCTTATCTTCGTCGTGCATTGGTATGCTTGCCTCTCCTACCACTGCTACTATTGCTGCTGTTGGTGCTTTCTGTGATGTTGCTTCATGTTTCTTCGCTAACCACTCCACAGCGAATCTAACCGGTTCATTGGGTCTGGAGAATTTGTAGAAATATCTCCATGGGTCCTCCTCAACCCAATGACATGCCCTATGGATCTATTTGAAATGAAATCTCGTGTAGTGATCTTTCATAATGCAATGTGGGTCATACGAATTGTAGCTTCGGAGGTCAAATGGGTACTTCTTCATCAGTTCCGCTTCGACATCCGCTTGCTTGATACTTCGGATCTCATATAACCCAATCCACAATGGAAGACCAAGCCAATGTGCCTTCTTCTTTCAGTGCAGTATAGCTATCAATCATGTCGAGATGTGATATGCTACTTCCTGCATAAAAAGTACGTCCAAAGCAAACTTCAGTAGAACATGCTGAGGCTTCTCCATGTTGAACATTCAGATGAAGGTGTTGGATAGTGAGGCATACCAATCAAGAATGTCTAATAGTGTCTCCATTACTTCCTTTGACATGCAGGGTGGATCTTGTTTGAATATCATCATGTAAAATGAGGTGAAAAAATGATCGGACAACTATGTGATTACTCCTCTAAAGCTGAATTCGGACAACAACTTGAAATATGTGTTCACAGCAGTCTCCGCGGGTGACCATGCCCACTCCAAGCCTGGGAACTCCTATTGGGCATAAACTACATCTAATATGTAGGCAGACATGTAAATCTTTTCATGCATACCTACAGGTGACTGCCAAGCCTTTGTTACTTGTTTCTTCAGCTGATGAGCCAACATGCCAAACCAGTTACATGGTTTTCCTTCCTTGGCCAATTGGTCCAAACGATCAACCAACTCTGTGGGAAGGTTTCTGTGCTTTCTTGGCCATACATTTGACATGAAAATATGACCAAGTATTGATACGCCTTTCACATTATCTTCGTCTTATAGATCTGGTTGGGTGTCAACTGAAATGGAGCTGGCTCCTTTACCCAGTTCTTCAGAATGGCTATGTAGTTGGCACTTTTTTTGAGTAAGTTGTTAGTGTCAGTCTTTCCAGCCTTCCTCCAGTGATCAAATATGCTCTTACAAAGAGATTGTGAAGTGTCAAGGTCAAATTTTGTCATTTCAGTGAGTCTTCAAGCAAAATTTGGTCACTAGGCATTAGCTCTAGGGTTTGTTCTCACTCTTTTCAAAGTTGCCCAAATGCCAATCTATGTCACTATTCAGCTGAGTCTATAATCATTCATAGGGTTTCCATTATCATATCAGTGTCTAATGAGTCATTTTACACCTTGTTCATGCTTCAGTTGCACCTAGGCAAGGTCATTTCCATCTCCTAGGGTTTTGAAAGCTAATTTCTCTTGGATGGTCAAATCATTAGTAAAACTTATATCCAGATGTTCATACACCTTACTATATCTTTCATATATCTTATCAAACACTTCCCATCACTGAGATCCCCAAAATTCCTCATTTTCGCACAAACCCTAGTTTCTAGCTACAACCTGGCAATTTTCTAGGTTGGGCCTATGTTTTGCCCTTTTGGACCCCTTCACGTCACTCAATCTCTGCGATTCCACTTTCCCTTGCTTCCCAACATCCCTCCCTACTTCCAAAAATTTCCCCAAGAATTTATAAGCCCCTTATCCCCTTCATTTCGCTTCATTTCGGCAAAAAATTTTGTTTCACACATAGGGATAAGTTTCACTCAAAAGATGTTTTAGAGAACTCAAAGATGAATTTTGGGAAAATGAGAGAATTTTTGTCCACAACATGCCAAAGAAGAAAAACCTCCTTCACTTTTTGTACAGGTGTCATGGTTTGAGAGAAATGTCAAGAATACCGTTGCCTCGGGAGAATCAAAGACACCTCTGAAGTGACCTTGGGAAAATCAAGTTTCCTCCTATATTTGTTGGCCAAATGATTTTCTTGATGGGTAAAATGATAACTAGACACAAAGATATTTCCAATGAGCTATCATGAGCTCAATTTTTGGTGGAG
This sequence comes from Pinus taeda, assembly GCA_000404065.3. Classification (NCBI taxonomy): domain Eukaryota; kingdom Viridiplantae; phylum Streptophyta; class Pinopsida; order Pinales; family Pinaceae; genus Pinus; species Pinus taeda. The sequence goes on along the minus strand of APFE030923117.1, from coordinate 25,392 downwards.
GAAGGCATTCAAAAATTGACTGCAACAGCACTCTTCCTTGAGGTAGCCTCATTTGGCACTTTTTACCTAGTCTTGGGATATTTGCTTTTTGATAGAGCAAATAAACTTAAAATTGACAAATTCTAATTGGGTTGGAAGGTAGACTCAAATACCTTTCCAACGAGCTATCCTGCACCCAATTCTGACACTGGGAAGGCCTCCAAAAGCCTCCTGAAAAAGCGCGCAACCTCTTGGGTGGGCGCGACCTCTCCAGGGGTTTCCAACAGTTAGAAAAATACAAGGGCGCGACCTCTTGGGAGTGTGTGACCTCTTGGGTTCTGTGCGCAACCTCTCAGGCAGAAATTGGTTATAAACTTCAAGAAGACCCTAAATCTCCTCAAGACTTGTCAGGTAGGCCTTCAATCATATAAATTATGGTTTGCTAAAGCTTGAAGAAGATCATGATCATATTTTCAAAGCCTTCATTTGCAAGTAAAGACTCCATGTATATTTGCTTAAAAATGTCAAAGGCAGGGTTTTGTTTTGCTTTTTGCAAGGTTATCCTTTTCACCCCAATTTTCCCCACATCCCTTTACCACCTCCCATATCATTTCTACCTAATCTCCCTACCAAAAATAGCAAAGCCCTAAAACATCACCCCTATCCCTAAAATTCAATAACATAACCCCATGTAGTGATTTCTTCCCTAAATTCCCTTTTTCATATATTTTCCCTTTGTTCCCTCAAAAGGTCCCTTCCCTAACATATCCCTTGTATTATTTCTCCCCTTGAAGCAGCATTTCAACAGTTAAAACAGCAGGTCATTTGAGCAGAAGCAGCAGTACATTTCGAATGCACGTATGCAAGGCGAGAATGAAGGTGCTCCAAAGACGGTTGGCCAAGACACTCAAACGAAGAAAGAGGCCTGATCCCCTCAATATTTTGGCTGAGGCTTCCTTGAAGGAGTAGGGTGCTAAATGACTCAACCTCAGCACAAATTTCAAAAAAAATTGAGCATTTTTGGTCGTTTATGAATTTTTTGGTCAAAAACATGTTTTTGCTCCCAAGAGGTTGCGCACCGTGCGCAACCCTTTAGATTGGGAGGTCCATTTCAGGAAAAGTTTGCATTTTTGGATTTTTCATGCAAAAAGACACTTACACAGAAAAGATCAAGAAATTTCACCAAGTTTTGAGCCTCCAGAAGGTCAAAAAACAAGCAAAAAATGACTTTCTGCCACCTTTTTGACACACAGGAAGCAGTCTTGGGAGATTGCAATTTTGGAGAGGAAAATGGACACCAAATTTAGAAATTCCACTTGGGTTGGAAAGTAGAAATCCATACATTTCCAAAAAGCCTATGCTTGATTCATTGGGACACCTGGAAGTGCCTCAAAAGCTTATCCAAATGTGCGCGACCTCTTGAGAATCAGTGCGCGACCTCTTGGGCAGTTTTCACAGGAATTCATCTACAGCTCAGGAATTCGCCCAGCTTTGACCAGTTTTGACTTGGGATGGGATTTTTCACCCTCTTTGATGTAATTAATGTATTTTCATGTTGACATGACACTTATTTACCTATTCTAGAAGAATCATTCATGAAATAGCAAACATTTAATGAATGAATTGGTTTCCTAGCTTATAGAGGCAAGTTGTTTTGACTGCCTAGATTTTAGTGATCAGTTTGGAATTGGTTGAAACAACTCCTAGGATAGTGAGCTCAAACCCTATAGGCAAGGAAATATGTTAGCTTGCCTATATTATGTATTTTATTAGTCATTTTCAGGGGTTGGAAAAGGTTGGACTCTTGAGGGAGAAAGCTTCTATTGTATTACTCATTGTATCTCTACAATTTTTGGCTAAGGAAGACCAGGGTTTTGCAGTCCTTTTTGGGATTCTTGTGGTTATATGTATTGCTGGTGTGCTTCTCTTTGTACTTGTAAGTTTTTTATGTGAATCATCTTCTTACTTTTCTTCAGCAAATTAGGCAAATGAAGCATTAAGGTAGAATTCATGGTTGCTATGCTCTGCCTTTAAGTTTGCTTAATATCAATGTTTTCAGCTGTTTAAGGAGAATTCAAGGTGCTTGCTTGCTCTCCTTAGCTTCTCACCATTCATTCTAATCCATCCACATCTATCAAAGGCATCAATATAGTCTCCTACCTTTCCCCAAAGAACCCCCTGCGAAAACTCTGCCCAATCCCCGCACCCAAAATTGCCTTGCCCCAATTTTCCACCAAAACCCTAAAAATCCCTAAATCAATCCTTTTATTAGTTTACTAGCCTAAAATCAGTGTTTCCACATTGGTTATCTTTCCCATTGAAGATCTTTACGGAGATAGACTGGAGAGAGCCCTCTCCTGCCCCGTAGGGCTAGCTACGAGGCTAAGTGGTTTGATGTTGCCTTGGAGTTTACCTTTCTCAGCCTGAGGTGAAATTTCAAGCACTAACATATTGGCGACCATACTGGGGAAGAAAAAATGGTTTGATTTTTTATGTCATTTGTTTTATAAGCTACAGACGGAGCTTGAAGTTATGCCAGGTAGCCTTCGAAATGCTTTTTCTTTGCATTAGCGGAAGTAGATAAACGATGCTTCAGTCAATCTCCAGTCTAGCTTGTAAACGTGACATTTAACTTGTTAATTACCCCAGTACATGTATCAAGTTCAGATCTGATGGTTGATAGTGGACACCGATCAGACACTTGAAAGGCTGAAATCATTCACCTGGCGACTCTAAATCATTTTCGAGATCAGATCCAAAGACTCCACTAGAGGATGATCCTGACCAGCAAAAACATGAAAGGACAACATGGACAGATCAGGTATTCAAGTTGGAATTTCATCCAAGACATTTTGTTCTTTGTCATAAATTATTTCTTCTCTTTTCCCAAGAATGTCAAGAAGGCTTTGCAAAGTATATTGTATTTGAGAAGAGATCCTCGGTCTACAGTTGATTCTTTCCCTTTGAAGATTGTGAATACCAAAGATTTGCATACCTTTGAGCTTGATCAAGATTTTTCTTCTAACTTTTGTGATGACCATCTTCAAATTGATGAAACTCAAGAGACCAAGACTGATTCTATACTTGTTGTACATACCCCTACACCTTGTAAAATTCCAGATTGGTATAAACCTCTTGTTTTACCTTCTGTTTTCCATGCTTTCCCCAAAAACTATGATCTATACTTGCCGAGGTTTGATGGTGAAAGTAAGAATGTCAACGCTGAGCAACATGTGCAGAATGTTGAGAATTTTCTAGACCTTTTTGAAGTTGATGTAGAAGATGTCAGTATAAGGCTTTTTGCTCTTTCTTTGCAAGCCAAAGTGAAGAGTTGGTTCAAAGCCCTGCCTGATGCAAGCATTTCAGATTTCCAGCAGTTTGTCAAAGTTTTTTCAATAGGTGGATGATCGGGCAGAACCTTTTCTTGATTGTAGAAGAGTATAACCAGCTGAAAAGACTACCAGGGGAGACAGTACAACAATTTTCAGCCAGATTTAACCAAGTTTATTATTCGATGCCAGTTGATATAAGACCTACTCCTAGATCTTCTCTCTTGCACTATCCGGGTGCCTTTGATCCGGAGATGGAGTTTTAGCTAAGAGAAAGGGATATTGCAACGCTTCATGAGATGCAAAATAATGCAGTAAATGTAGAGGTGCATCTGCTGATTCGACAGGCAAGGTTGAAAGAAGAAGAGATGAAAAACATAGATCCAGTTGAATCAACATCTCTAGAGGAGAAACTTGACATTTTGGTAAGTGCAGTGGAAAAGATGATGGACAATATCAACGCAAGGAATGATGATTATGTTCTAGCTCATGGCTCGTTGATTGAAGAAGAACAAGTTGCTTCTCCAAAACATTTTGTTTCTTATCCCAGTTGTCATAGTGATTGTTTTATAGATCATTGTGAAGAAGAGAGAGTTGTTGATATGATGTGTATGCTTGATGATATGTTTTATACCAATGATTTGCCTCAGTTTGATCAGTACGATGATGATTATGTTCTCCAAACAGAAGCTACTATTGCAGACAAACAAGCAGCTAGTTTGTGGGAGGAAGAAGTTCATTTTCAGCAGCTTGAATACAATGTTCAGCCATCACATATCAGCTATGACATTGATGAGGAAAGTGCATCAAAGTTTGAAGTAACTTAAGGATCTTTGCCTTTTTGTTTTGATTCGTTTCAGTTCATCAGAGATAACTACCATGCAATCAGAAATCAGCTATCAACAAGTTTTGATTTGGACCATCTTGAGAGCGATGAAAATTTTGTTCAAGACTTCTCATATTCAGATTTGCAACCCCTGAAAGCCATTGATTGTCAAGTTGCAGCTGAAGACTTGGAAGTGGACACACATGATTTAAGGATTCAAGGTGACTCCATACCATTCTGTTTTGAATCATTTCAGTTTTTAAAGGGTAGATTGCATAGTAAATTTTCAAATGAACAACCAATAACAAATCAGCAATCTCTCAGTGTTAATATTGAAGATGAGACAGATAACAAAATTCTTGAGCAGCCTGTAGCATCAGATTTGCAGCCACCAAATGAAATTGAAGGTCAGATTACAGATGAAGTTGTGGAACATGAAATACATGATTTGATGATGCAGGAAGATTCTACACCCTTTTGTTTTGAAGCATTTCAGTTTACAAGGCAGAATCTTCATAAAATCTCTCAAGAAAAAGATGAACAGCTAGAAGGATGTCATATATTTTCAATGGATATATTACAGCAGTCTTTTCAAGTTTTTCATGATCCAATAGCTGATGTTTTGGATGAGGTTTGTAGTCAAAGTCTTTCTCCATTAGCAGGTGAGCTTGAAACATGTGCTGATATGAATTTGATCCGGCAGCCAGTTTCTTTGTCATTTTTAGCAGAGGTCTCGTCACAAGGCTCAGGTCAAATTTTGCATTCATGGTATGAGGAGAAGAGAAGTAATCCATTGGATGAGCTACGTTCCAGTGTGCTTGAATTTCAAGATCCTTATGCAGTATTTTTGGAGGTGGATAGAGGATCCATATCTTTCAACGGATCTGTTTCCAAGTTGTCGTGGGAGTTTCCTTTCAGTAGTTCTCTCTTGTTGTTCATAAGTGAGCACTTGCAGAGAAATCAAACAGCAGCTAGGATACTTACATGGTTACATTGGTTGTTTCATTTCACTTGATCAAGTGATGAATGAAACTGTTAGAGTAGGTTGTGATGAGTAAGCTCTACTTTGAGCATCATTTCTAGTTTGTCAGTTGTGCTTAAGTATTGAGTCAGTTTTTAGTTGAGTGAGAGTCAATTTGTGTTGCCAAGTCATCAATTTTAAGTCATGCATTTCAGCTTGAGTTTTTGACTCCATTGCCCAATGGCTGAAAGCACTGGTCTGCTCTCCCAGAGGTCTGAGGTTCTTGGCACCTCCAAGGAGCTACCATCCCTTTTGAGCCCGAGTTTGTGTCGTCTTTCAGCCTTCTCCAGTGATCACATATGCTCTTACAAATGATTGTGAATGTCAAGGTCAAATTTTGTCATTTCAGTGGGTCTAAGAAATTTGTCACTAGCATTGGTTAAGGTTTGCTCTCACTTTTAAGTCCGAGTGCCATTATAGTTCATTTCAGCTTATTCTACATCATTCATAGGGTTTCATTATCATCTCGTGTTTTAATGAGTCATTTTTACACTTGTTCATGCTTTCAGTGCACTAGCAAGTCTTTTCCCTCTCCTAGGGTTTTGAAAGCTAATTTTCTTGGATGGTCAAATCATTAGTAAAAATATATCCGATGTTCATAACCTTCTCTATCTTTCATTAGATTGGTGCAACTTTCCCATCACTGAGATCCCAATTCTCATTTTCGCACAAACCCTAGTTTCTAGCTACAACCTGGCAATTTTCTAGGTTGGGCCTATGTTTTGCCCTTTTGGACCCCTTCCCCTCACTCAATCTCTGAGATTCCACCTTCCCCTACTTCCTAACATCCCTCCCTACTTCCAAAAATTTCCCCAAGAATTTATAAGCCCCTTATCCCCTTCATTTCGCTTCATTTCGGCAAAATTCCTTGTTTCACACATCGGGATAAATTTCACTCAAAAGCTGTTTTAGAGAAATAAAATATGAATTTTGGGAAACGGAGAGAGGTTTTTGTCCAAAACATGCCAAATAAGGAAAACCTCCTTCACTTTTTTCACAGGTGTCATGGTTTGAGAGAAATGTCAAGAATACCGTTGCCTCAGGAGAATCAAAGACACCTCTGGAGTGACCTTGGGAAAATCAAGTTTTATCCTAGTTGGGTTGGCCAAATGATTTTCTTGATGGGTAAAATTATAACTAGACACAAAGACATTTCCAATGAGCTATCATGAGATCAATTTGGGGTTGATGAAGGCATTCAAAAATTGACTGCAACATCACTCTTCCTTGAGGCAACCTCATTTGGCACTTTTTGACCAGTCTTGGGAGATTTGATTTTTGACAGGGAAAATTAACTTCAAATTGAAAATTTCTAGTTGGGTTGGCAAGTAGACTCAAATACCTTTCCAATGAGCTATCCTGTACCCCATTCTGACACCAGGAAGGCATCTAAAAGCCTCCTGCAAAAGCGTGCGACCTCTTGGGTGGGCGCGACCTCTTGGGAGTGCACGACCTCTTGGGTTCTATGCACGACCTCTCAGGCAGCAATTGGTTATAAACTTAAATAATACCCTAAATCTCCTCAAGACTTTTCAAGTAGGCCTTCAATCATATAAATTATGGTTTGCTAAAGCTTGAAGAAGATCATGATCATATTTTCAAAGCCTTCATTTGCAAGTAAAGACTCCATGTATATTTGCTTAAAAATGCCAAAGGTAGGGTTTTGTTTTGCTGTTTGCAAGGTTATCCTTTTCACCCCCACTTTTCCCCACATCCCTTTACCACCTTCCATATCATTTCTACCTAATCTCCCTACCAAAAATACCAAAACCCTAAAACATCACCCCTATCCCTAAAATTCAATAACATAACCCCATGTAGTGATTTCTTCCCTAAATTCCCTTTTTCATATATTTTCCCTTTGTTCCCTCAAAAGGTCCCTTCCCTAACATCTCCCTTGTATTATTTGTCCCCTTGAAGCAGCATTTCAACAGTTAAAATAGCAGGTCATTTGAGCAGAAGCAGCAGTACATTTCGAATGCACGTATGCAAGGCGAGAATGAAGGTGCTCCAAAGACGGTTGGCCAAGGCACTCAAACGAAGAAAAAGGCCCAATCCCCTCCATATTTTGGCTAAGGATTCCTTGAAGGAGCATGGTGCTAAATGACTCAACCTTAGCACAAATTTCAAAAGATTTTGAGCATTTTTGGTCATTTGTGAATTTTTTGGTCAAAAACAGGTTTTTACTCCCAAGAGGTCGCGCACCGTGCGCGACCCTTTAGATTGGGAGGTCCATTTCAGGAAAAGTTTGAATTTTTGGATTTTTCATGCAAAAATACACTTACCCAGAAAAGATCAAGAAATGTCACCAAGTTTTGAACCTCCAGAAGGTCAAAAAACAAGCAAAAAATTACTTTCTGCCACTTTTTTGACACACAGGAAGCAGTCTTGGGAGATTGCAATTTTGGAGGGGAAAATGGACACCAAATTCAGAAATTCCACTTGGGTTGGAAAGTAGACATATAGACCTTTCCAAAAAGCCTACTCTTGCCTCATTTCGACACTTGGAAGTGCCTCAAAAGCTGCTCCACATGTGCGTGACCTCTTGAAAATCAGTGCGCGACCTCTTGGGCAGTTTTCACAGGAATTCATCTACAGCTCAGGAATTCGCCCAGCTTTGACCAGTTTTGACTTCGGATGGGATTTTTCACCCTCTTTGATGTAATTAATGTATTTTCATGTTGACATGACACTTATTTACCTATTCTAGAAGATTCATTCATGAAATAGCAAACATTTCATGAATGAATTGGTTTCCTAGCTTATAGAGGCAAGTTGTTTTGACTACCTAGATTTTAGTGATCAGTTTGGAATTGGTTGAAACAGCTCCTAGGATAGTGAGCTCGACCCCTAGAGGCAAGTAAATATGTTAGATTGCCTATATTATGTATTTTCTTAGGCATTTTCAGGTGTTGGAAAAGGTTGGACTCTTGAGGGAGAAAGCTTCTATTGTATTACTCATTGTATCTCTGCAATTTTTGGCTAAGGAAGACCAGGGTTTTGCAGTCCTTTTTGGGATTCTTGTGGTTACATGTATTGATGGTGTGCTTCTCTTTGTACTTGTAAGTTTTTTATGTGAATCATCTTCTTACTTTTTCTTCTGCAAATTAGGCAAATGAAGTGTTAAGGTAGAATTCATGGTTGCTATGCTCTGCCTTTAAGTTTGCTTAATATCAATGTTTTCAGCTGTTTAAGGAGAATTCAAGGTGCTTGCTTGCTCTCCTTAGCTTCTCACCAGTCATTCTCATCCATCCACATCTATCAAAGGCATCAATACAGTCTCCTACCTTGCCCCAAAGAACCCCCTGCGAAAACTGTGTCCAATCCCCGCACCCAAAATTGCCCTTTCCCCAATTTTCCACCAAAACCCTAAAAATCCTAAATCAAACCTTTTTATCAGTTTACTAGCCTAAAATCAGTGTTCTTTATCAGTTATCTCTGCCCGTTGAAGATCTTTTCCGAGATAGACCGGAGAGAGCCCTCTCCTGCCCCGTAGGGCTAGCTACGAGGCTAAGTGGTTTGATGTTGCCTTGAAGTTTACCTTTTTCAGCCTAAGGTGAAATTTCAAGCGCTAACATATTGGCGACCATACTGGGGAGAACAAAATTGTTTGTGGATTGATGTGTTTTTTTCATAAGTCTTAGACAGAGCCTAAAGATTATGCCAGGTAGCCTTCGAAATGATTTTGCTTTGCATAAGCATAAGTAGATAAACGTTGCTTCAATCAATCTCCGTGAGCTTGTGAATACAGCACTTCAATTGCATTTTACCCCAGTTCATTTGTAAACTCTGAACTTTTGATGATAAGTTGATATTTTTCACAGGCTGAAATCATTCACCTGGCGACTCCTTTCATGGAGAATCCAGCAACCTGTGCTTCATGGTGACTTCACTGCAGAGAGATCAGTAGCTGTGAGATTTTCAAGATGGACCCAATCACAAGAAGATATGATCCCTTGAGCCGAGATCACATCCCTGGTTTTCCAAATTAAATTCTGAAGGTAGATTGGTCAAGGAATCTGCCTACATTTAAAGATGATGGTAAGAAGGACGTTGCTCTACATCTGGTTAGATTTCACATGCATATTCGCAAGTTGAAGGTTGATTTTCCTGAAGATTTCTTGATGAAGATATTCTTTGGCCACTCTGGAAGGTAAAGCCCAATCATGGTATGAAAGTTTGCCGCCTGCTTGTATTTACTGTTTAAAGGATTTTCATTCTATGTTCATTGAAAGATACAAGGACTCTTATCCATCATTAAATTTAGTTCAAGACCGTTGCAAGCATGTTTATAGTTTTATTGAAAGCCTCGAGAAATATTACGAAGATGATAATTTTATGGACATTGAGATCATGGAGGCTCTGTACGAAAATCCATTTCAGCAGCATAAAGAAAACTTAGAGAATACTTGTCCAGATGATCAGGACATTTTGTAGCAAAATCAAGATCAGCAGGCTGAAGATGGTCATATGGCTGAAAATGATGAAAGGAAGAATGACATTTCAGATCTGCCCACAGAAGAAGACAGCATGCAGATTGTAGAATGTGATAACCAAGCATACCAAGATTCAGATTGTGATGACCAGGAATATCTTGTGCTGAAACCCATCAAGAAGAACTTTGTTGTTGAGATCATCTGGCATGAAGAAAACAGAGTTACTAATCTAAGTGCTCCCATCTCATCAGAACAGAGTCTTCATGAGGAGGTCATTCAGTCTTCTCATGAACAGCAAGGTGAGATCTTTGCTCAAGCAAGTGAAAAAGTTTCTTTGAGTGAATTTGTGGCAGACGATATAAATGATAATATTGAAGAATGTAATAAGGAACTTGATAATTTGGTTGTGATATCATGTGAAGATAACCTACCATATTGTCAGACTACAGAAGATCATAGCATACAAGATTACCTTTCAGATTCTTCATATGTTTCATGTGTTGAAATGTTTTTACAAGAGGAGATCTGCTCATCTACTTGTTCAGAGTTTTTTGAAGCCCATGAGCATACTTTTACCGAAGCACATGATGAATTTGCAGCAAAGGAAACCTTATTCATTCAGCAGGAGGTGGCAGTGGCCAATCTTCATGTTTTTCACGATCCTCTAGCAAGTTTGTTGCAACCAGCAGTGATAGTGTTTATTGCAGTGTTCAGTGATGAAGGAGATCATGGTCGACTATGTTTTTGGATGCCCAGTGATAGGTTTGTATTGTTGACCAGGAGATCTAATCAGGAAAATCAGTCAAGAAGGCATCTGCTTGATTGGTTGCATTGGCATTTTGATATAGTTTGATGTATATTGTCTTGTAAGAAACGCAGGTGGTTGTCATCATGATTTCAAATCTTGATGGATTGCTGCCCTTCATAAGTTTTGTAAGTCTTGTTTTAAGTCAAGTCATGAGTCATTTGTGAGTTAGTTTTCAGTCATGTTGGTTTCATAATTGTGTCAGTTTGGGTCAAGTTTCAGTCAGTTTCAGTCAAGTTTTCATTCAATAAATGAGTCAAAGTCTTGTGTCGTTTGCCGAAATAATGACTCCATTGCCCAATGGTTGAAGGCACTGGTCTGTTCTCCCAAGAGGTTTGAGGTTCTTGGCACCTCCAAGGAGCTACCATCCCCATTGGAGCCAATGTTAGTGTCAGTCTTTACAGCCTTCCTCTAGTGATCACATGTGCTCTTACAAAGTTATTTTGAAGTGTCAAGGTCAAATTTTGTCATTTCAGTGAGTCTTCAAGCAAAATTTGGTCACTAGGCATAAGGTCTAGGGTTTGCTTTAACTCCTTCTAAAGTTGCCCATATGCCAATCTATGTCACTATTCAGCTGAGTCTATCATCATTCATAGGGTTTTCATTATCATATCAGTGTCTAATGAGTCATTTTACACCTTGTTCATGCTTAAGTTGTGCCTTGGCAAGTTCATTTCCCTCTCCTAGGGTTTTGAAGGAAATTTCTCTTGGATGGTCAAAACATCGGTAAAACTTGTTTCCTGATGTTCATACACCTTCCCCTATCCTTCATGTACCTTATCATACACTTCCCAACACTCAGATCCCCCAAAATCCTCATTTTTGCACAAATCCTAGTTTCTAGCTACAACCTGGCAATTTTCTAGGTTGGGCCCGTGTTTTCCCCTTTTGGACCCCTTCCCCTCACTTAATCTCTGAGATTCCACTTTCCCCTACTTCCTAACATCCCTCCCCACTCCCAAAAATTTCCCCAAGAATTTAGAAGCCCCCTATCCCCTTCATTTCGCTTCATTTCGACCAAATTCCTTGTTTCACACATCAGGGCAAGTTTCACTCAAATGATGTTCCAGAGCAATAAGAGATGAATTTTGGAAAACTGAGAGTGGTTTTTGTCCACAACATGCCAAAGAAGAAAAACCTCTTTCAATTTTTGCACAGGTGTCATGGTTTTAAAGAAATGTCAAGAATACCATTGCCTCGGGAGAATCAAAGACACCTCTGAAGTGACCTTGGAAAAATCAAGTTTTCTCCTAGCTTGGTTGGCCAAATGATTTTATTGATGGCTAAAATGATAACTAGACACAAATAGATTTCTACTGAGCTATCATGAGCTCAATTTGGGGTTGAGGAAGGCATTCAAAAGTTGACTGCAACAGACTCTTCTTTCAGGCAGCCTCATTTGGCACTTTTTGACCAGTCTTGGGAGATTTGATTTTCAACAGGTCAAATCAACTCTAAATTGAGAAATTCCACTTGGAATGGAAAGTAGACAGACCAAGCTTTCCAATGAGCCATCTTGCACCTGATTTGGACCAGTGTAACCCACTCAAAAGTTTCACCAAAGGGGCGCGACCTAAACTACAGGGGGCACGACCGTGTGAGCCAACTTTGCCAGAATTGCAGAAAGTGACCTTGGGAGAAATGGTTTTTGAGGGGGCAAAACAACTGCAAATTGCAAAATTCCACTTGGGATGGAAAGTAGACAGACCAAGCTTTCCAATGAGCCATATTGCACCTAATTTGGACCAGTGGAACCCACTCAAAAGTTGCAGCAAAGGGGCGTGACCTAAACTACAGGGGGCACGACCTAAACTACAGCTTTGCCAGAATTGACCTGTTTTTGTCAAAAAACACTGTTTTGACTATGGTTGACCATTTTTACGTGTAGATGATGGATAAATGTAATATTTTCATGAAACTTTGATAGATTTTATCTCTCTTTACCCTTCTAGAAGCTTCCTTGATGTAAAAAGTGAATAATTAATGCATGAATCAGTTAGCTAAGTAATAGAGGCAAGTTGTTGAGCTGCCTATTATCTAGTGCTTAGTTTGGAATTAGTTCAAACTGCTCCTAGAAGGATGAGCTCGACCCCTAGAGGCAAGGGAAGAGGTTAGCTTGCCTATATTATGTGTTTTCTTAGTCATTTTGAGAGGTTGGAAGGTTGGACTCTTGTGGGAGAAAGCATTATTGTATATTGTACATCTATCTATGCAATTTTAAGAAGAGGAAGGCCAGGGTTTTGCAGACATCCTTGTGGATTCTTGTGGATTGTTGTTTTGATGGTGTGTTCTCTACATGTTCTTGTAAGTTTGTTTATGTATTCTACATCTCTCTTTTGCTTCTATTTGGACAGATGAAGTGGTAAAGTTTGAAATCATGCTTTGACATGCTCAGCTTTTTAGTTTGTTCAAAATTTATGTTTTCTACTGTCTAGAGAGGATTCAAATGGTTGTTTTCCCTCTTTAGCTCCTTCTCTATCATCCCTGATCATCCATCTCAGATTAATGCATCAGCGCTCACTCCTACCTTGCCCCAAAGATCCCCCTGCAAAAACTGTGCTCAATCCCCGCACCCTGAATTGCACTCCCTCCAATTGCCACCAAAAAACCCAAAAATCTTTAAATCAACCCCCCTTATCAATTTACTAGCCTAATATCTTTGATCCTAATTGGTCAGCTTATCATATTGAAAGATCTACCGAATCTGACCCGAGAGAGCCTTCTCATACCTCGTAGGGCTAGCTACGAGGTGAAATGGTTTGATGTAGCCTTGAGAGTTTGTCTATCTCAGCCTAGGTGAATTCCAAGCGCTAACATATACCACTACAAATGAGTTGGTGAATGGCCACAAGATGTCATCCATTAGCCTCATGAAGGTTGCAGGAGCATTCATCAACCCGAAAGGCATAACCAACCATTCGAAAAGGCCCTCCTTGGCTTTGAAGGAAATTTTCCACACATCAGAGGGTTTGATTGGTACCTGGTCATATCCTGACTTCAAATCAATCTTGCTAAAATATTTTTCCCCCTGCAGTTGGTCCAGGAGATCATCAATCCATGGGATTGGGGACCTATTATGGACAATGATCTTGTTCAGCGCCTGATAGTCAATACAAAGTCTCCAAGTCCCATCCTTCTTCTGTACCAACACGATCAGGCTCCCATAGGGTGATGAACTCAGAAGGATGTGACCTTTCTGTAGCAGCTCCTAAATCTGCCTCTTGATTTCATTGTTTTCCAGAATGGATTGCTGATATATTGGTCCATTGGGCAACGATGCACCTAGGGTCAGATCGATGGAGTGCTTGACTTGATAGTGCAAAGGAACCCCTATGGGGGAGGTGAAGATGTCCTCATACTCCTCCATGATCTTGTCCATCTATAGTTGTCACATGGAGGGGCCCTATCTGGAGGTTGTGGCCACCATCTTCTTCTTTCCTTGAGAGTGTATCATCAGGAAAACAAATTTCCTGGTTTTGGAAATGATCTTACTACATTGTTTTGCAGTAACCAAAGAGACGGCAGTAGGCGGTGCTACCTCTAGTATCCTGTATAACTTATTTCCCAAAGTAATAATAACAACATGGGGCCTTGATTCATACACATCATGTCGCTTCCACAAGTATGGTTGTATGGAAGGTGACACTGCTGGCTCACGCGAAGATCCCGTCCTTGGTGAAGCCACTTGATGGTGTACGGTTGTGGATGTGCTATGGTCTGTAAGCCTAGCCACTTCACGACCTCTACTGAAATGAGGTTCTTTTGGCTCCCGCTGTCGACGATGAACTGTAGTGGGGAGCCCTTTACCCACATCTGGGAGTGGAAGAGATGCTCCTCCTCCTCTGGATCTTCGGGTTCCTCTTTTTGGATCTTCGTGGTGGCAACAGTGGCGTTGGGCTCCACATTGATAATCTGCTTCCCTTTGTCATTCCCCTTGTCGGGTTTTGACTCAGAGTCAGAGCATGCATCTGATTCTGAAACCTTTAGCTCAGCCACCAGTGACTACTTGGCCTGACACTCACTTGTGTTGTGAGTGGAGCTCTTATGGAACTCACACCACTTTCCCATGTCCTTTTTTCGGCTTCGCGGCACTGTTCTTTGCTTACAGCTTTGGCGGGTTGTCTTGGGCCACCCACCTTGGATTTTTCCTTTGTTCTGCGGTTTGGCGGCACCTTTCCCTTGCTTCAGATTTGCATATCCCTAGTATCGCTTCTGCTGTTTAAACTCTTGCTCAACCTTGATGACATATCGGTATGACGTGCCGAGCGAGGAGATGTTCAGGAATTCTATTTCTTCTTGGATGTACTTGTGTAGGAAGTCACGTTATTTTAGTACCAAATGCTGCTCCAAATCCTTGATACCCAACTTTGTGTGAAGGGTATGGAAAGTATTGGTAAACTATGGCACGTCTTGGTCCCTTCCCTACCGCAGCGTGGTCCACTTTATGTATTGATCCTCATAGCTTCCGACAAGGTAGTACTGCTCCTTGATGGCATCTCAGAATGAATCCCAAGTGGGTGTGGCTGAAAATAGTGAGCCTATACTTTCATCCTTATTCTCATAGTAGGTTTCCCACCAATCCTTGATGTGGGGGTTGCTTTAAGAAGAGAGAAAATAATCTTTTCCCGACTGGAAAAATCATGAATAGAAAAATAACCCTCTAGCATATTTAGCGATTTATCAATGACATCTGCGTCTATTTGATGCTCAAATATGGGGATTTCAAGATTAACTTGTACCTTAAACAGTGTGGCGTTTCCAGAGTAGCTGTTGGAAGCCGATGCATCACCCCTAGGTAGCTGCTGAAGGATCTGAGAAAAGTTGTCCATCATCGCATTCCTTTGTCGCTCGAGGGCTTCTTTGGGCAATATTTTGATAAGATCTCCTACCCCCTCATCTTTCTTTTCATCCGCCATGGGAGGCCATAGTGATTTGCAAGGTTGTTCTTGCAAAGGTTCGACCAGTTCAAGCCCCAACTCCTTATATCCCGACCTCGTTGGGGACATGCAAAGAAAAACAGAGAAAAAGTAGACCGCTCTGATACACTGATCTATATTTATATAGGAACACAACAAATTACAGAGATAACCATAAACACAGAGATGCAGCGGAAATAATACTTCATTTCATTAATGTAAAATACTGAAATATGCTTACAAACAAAAATGGAAATAAACCAGCTAGAAGAGATGTGACAGCTACATGCTTCTGAACTATGTTACAAGGAGGCTCAAAGGCCTATTTATTGTTGAGAAACAATGGAAAACCATAAACATCCAAAAACCTAACCCTAGAAGATGAAATGCCAAATTGTGGGCCCCATTTGGGTAAATTGGTACATCAACTTCCTAGGGTCGTAACTTTGGCATACAATCTTCGTTTGACGCGCAAAATATCTCGTTAGAAATATCTATCCAAGAACTACAACTTTGCGAAGAGCAACATCGGTCCATGGACCCATGTTGCTCCTAGTTTTCCAAAAACAATTCGTTTAGGGCCTTAAAACGACTCTGGAAGTTTAGGACCCAAAGAATTGCTAAAAATAGTAAACTGTGCTACAATTAAGGAAAATGAAAAGCTGAAAGAAACAACGGTGGGGGTCCAAGTGGACTTGGTGGGTGGCCACCAATATCCATGTAGATCATGGAATTTGATGATGTTTTCTCCTTTTGAAGTGTTGGCTAAAATTTGCTCCTGCATTAAGATTCTCCATGATTAAAAGTTATTACAAAACAAACATTAAATTTCATCTTCAAGAGGATAAAAGTTATTATAAGAAATTTTTTTATTCCTATTACACTCTTTTGATTTCGTGCTTCTCTAGTCATGATAGTTTTGTAAGCAACACATTGAGCAACCTTATGCCCACAGTATGGCATGAAAAACATTGTCCATTAAAGAAGTTTATGTGATCATAGAATATTTTGGTATTGTTTACCTTTTATTGATGCTTCTATTGATGTTCATCCTTGGAGTAAATTGAGCATGATTTACCTTATGAGTATTTTTAGGATTTTGCTGAAGATTGACATATTTTTCACTAGTCTTTGCTGCATCAAGAGAGCTTCTAGTGGAGGCTGATGGATTTTGTGATTGGGATGATTCTTTAGTATATCCAAGACCTGTCTTTATAAGAGGATAACATTGAACCTTGATGATTTCGTTTAAAGTTTTTGATCCTTTAGAGATCTAAGATTAAGAGATTTTGTCTTCTCAAGTTCTTTTCTTAGATCCACAACTTCACATTCTAGTTTTTCATTGTGCTTTTCTCTTTCAGTGAATTGATGTGTCAATGTGTCTATGATCATATTATTTTCTTCCAAAATTATTTTCATTTTAGTGATTTCTTCAAGAAAATCTTCCTCTTCTAAGGCATCAAAAAAATCATCATTGTCATAAGCCATGAGTAGTTTATAATATTGTTCAGTTTCATATTCATCACTATTAGATAATCCATCACTCTCTTCATGAGTATAGTAACTTATTATATTAACCACCTGTTTTATTATAGCCTTTTGCAGATTCCTTTCATTTTTCATGATTATCTTTATGAGGGCATTTTGTAGCATAATGGCCAACTCTACCACAAGCAAAGCATTTGAATGGTATCTTACCTCTGAATCTTCTGGAGCCCCATTGAATATTCTTGAAAATTTTTACCTCATCTTCTTCTTCTGAAATATGTCTTAATTCATTATGCTCTTCATTTTCTTTTCCTTTAGTTGAAGCTTTGAAGTTGGCTTCTCTCATATCTGATGGACCTCCTTTCCTCATTTCAAAGGCAGTTAGAATTCCATGAAGTTGAACCACAGTAATAGATTGAAGATCCTTCTTTTCTTCTATGGAAGATACTTTTGACTCAAATTTAGAAGACAAGGATCTCAAAATTTTCTCTACTAAAGTAGCCTCCTTTATCTCTTCACCCAAATTCTTCATACAATTAACAATCTCATCTACACGCAAAAAGTAACTAGAAATACTTTAATCACTATTCATCTTAAGAGTTTCATACTGAATTCTGAGAGTTTGGAGCTTAGCACATTTTACCTGGGAGTCTCCTTCGAGCTCTGAATGATTTTTTCCCATATCTCTTTGGTTGTCTTGAGTTGCATGACTTTGACGAATTCTGATTCTGACAGACTTCCCAATAAAGTATTGACTTCTTTGGCATTCGTTTCATATAACTTCTTACATGTTGTATCTGTAGGTATTTCTGCTGGAAATTGGTATCCTCCTTCCACAATTTCCCAAACATCGGCTCCAGGCTCTCATTCTTATTTTCCAATATACCAAGTTGTTCCCATTGAAGATTGGTGGTTTGATAGATCCCATGCCTTTGTGATTGTTCATCTTGAAATATCTCCCTTCAGGCGACCAAGATTCTTCTGAAGGACCTCCTCTGATACCAATTGTTGGAAATAATACTGAGAGGTGGGGTGAATAAGTATTTACAATTCAATAATCTTTCATTTCCCAATCAGATTTATATACGCTACTTCAGTGAAGTGAACTTGCATGTGCACGCTACTGTGATTAAAGAAACAAGCGTATACCCAGAGAACTTATGATTTAGTTAATTTATCAAGCGTTGATATTTAATCAGTCATTGGTATCTTATTATAGAGTAACTATGTGATGTAATAACAGAATAAACCATCACACATAAGCAACACACATGAACACCAATATTTAAGGTGGAAACCTAATGCGGGAGAAAAATAACCTATTGTTGTTGTGCCTGTCTTCTTAATATAAATAAAATTAGTTTACAATTTTGTACTGATGCAGACTCATACCAGTACGCAAGCACCCACCTACAGAAGGCTACAACCTTCTCTCGTTTTCCAGCTTCTACTAGAAGGGAGCTACAACACCCTAGCCTTGTACTAGTTGATATGTTTACTAGTACATAGGCGCTGACCTACTGAAGGCTACAACCTTCTCTCTTCCTCCAGGGACCATGTTTCATTAATTTTCAGACTGGATGCTCCTAGTACACAACAACACAATATGAAGGCCTCATTTCATCAAATTTTCACATTGGACCCATCAGAAACTTTGAAGCTCAAACTCTATAATAATAACTGCATCAACTAACAACCAGCCAATATGAACAATTAGATCATTGTCACTAGAACACTATGTTGAACCCAAAAACTTGCATCATCATTCAAAACCAACTAAAACCTAAAAAATCATACAACAGAATGTATACACTACTTTAATGAACCCAACCTGCATATATATGATATTTGTTGTAACAAAACTTGTGTATACCTACAAACTACTGAATCATATAAACTTCTGAATCAAATCTGTACCAACCAGTAATATTTTGAACACCTATTGTCCATTTACAGAGATCCAGATAGTCAGCAGCAAAGATAACCCTTCTCACTTAATCAATCAATCAATCAGACAAAAACTCCTTATGCATTCAGTTTTACTTTCATATCTAAGAAGACTTCATTGACAGACAACAGTAAAACAGTAGCACTGATCAATCATTTTTGAACAATAGGATTTTCTTTTGCATATGCTACTTGGAAGAGTTGAACTTGCGTGTATACGCGCCTTTACTAAGGCAAACCAACGTATAGATCTACAAATATTAACTTACAACTTTGCTACTATTCCAGACTTCAAACATACCCAGATCATGACATTTAAAGAATAAAACATGCGTAAGCAATCAGATCTAGCCCAAACAATACCAAATCATACAATGATAAGTCATTTCAGATCTCATGACCCTAATCCAACATTGTATCCAAGGTGCATAAAATATTTCATATCATATCATAATCATAGCCCCTGCAACATAAAATATACTTCAGATAGAAGTATTCTTGAGAAACCCTTTCACTAGCACTCGTTGGCCCTTTGATCTTCTCCTCCTTATATGGTTTTTGGATTTTCTCAATACCTCGGGACCAAAACTACACTTAAAACCTGTGGTATTCTTGGACGGGATCAAATAGTCATTACTCCACTCAATATTGTGGGCTAATACCATGGTATTAACCCTTGGTATTCTTTAATCTTGGATTTCCTTGCTTTTCTAGCCTATATGCACTTTTCCTCTTGTGAAAGTGCGTGCATACATATGTGATCTTTTTATTCTGTTAACCCATGTGTATACGCTTCTTTATCAAAGTGAACCTATGTATACAGCTTACAACATCCTTTTCCTTCAACTTCTTGATTATGATAAATAGACCCTTTTTCCAACTTCCTGTTCTTCTGTACCAATGTCCCATTACCTTTGAATTGCCCTGTTACAATGTGAGTTTCCTTTTATCAAATCTGAACTGACCTGTGAATGAGTTTCCATCATAATGCCAATAAAAGCATCATTTCGGAATCCATCAGATCTCCTGGGAGTTAACCAACATTATGTCTTGGCCTTTTGGCCACCCATAGATTGATGCTAGAATTGGAAGGCTCATGAAGGCTAGAATTTTATCCCTTCTCTCCTTGTCCTTGACCAATTTCCGATACCACCTTTCTCCTTGTGGAGTTTCCCCTTTGAATATCTTCATTTATAACCCGGCTTGGAATGTGTCTAAGATAGGCAGTTTCATGTAGGATTTTCGTTCCTGACATGTTGTTTTCTGCTATTTAGCAGTTTGTATCCAATTTTGTTTTACTTAGTTTACAGGGAATAGAAATGCTTATACCTGATTTATAGGAAATTGTAGTGATCTTTTTAATGATTCATAATTGTTTAGTTCATGTAAGTAGGAATTATCAGCAATGTTAGAATTTTTTTGATATTCCTTGTGAATACAATATATGGAGAAGGTGGACTACTCAAACATTTAAAACGATTAATTCGATATTAATTATAAATTTAGAGTCAAATGCATCTTTACATCAAAATTATGAGTTGTTGCAGCAATTGAAAGAAGTTTATACTAGGATATTTTAGTGTTATTGCAACAATTTGCAAGAAAATATCTAGAAAAAATGTTTGAATAATAACTATTTTCTATATCTCTAATGTCCTTGAAATCCAGGGACACCTCATGACTGCACATCTCCTTGTTGGCATGCTGATTATTTTTATTAGTTTACTTTGTTGAATATTTTTTAGTTCCAAAGTCGAGTAAAGAAAAAACTAGTGTAAAATGAATTATATTACCAATGGTAATATGGAATGAAGCAACAAAATTCACTCGTCCATTTGGAACTATGATCCGGATTTAAACAGGAATGCAACAGAATACAGAGATAACCATATACACAAATATGCAGCGGAAATAATACTTCATTTCATTAATGGAAAATACTGAAATATGCTTACAACTAGAAATGGAAATAAACCAGCTAGGGCGATG
>APFE030923108.1:0-18138 GCA_000404065.3 Pinus taeda | reverse complement strand
TTTTGTTAAATTTAAATTATAAAAAAACAATCAAACTTTGGGCAATTGTTTGAAAAAATATGTATTAAAATAAGTTAATCTAATAAAAATTCATATCAAATTTATACTGGTTTATGACTATAATGGTTAATCTTTTTTTTACTTTGTTTCAAATTGGGTAGATTAAGAATGTGGTTTTTTTTTTTTTTTTAATTTAATTTATTTTTTCTTGCCTTTTAGAAATTAGTAAAATTGAAATTTTAAGTTGTCGAGTCTAGTTTTAATTATTTTTTTCTGCTAGATTTTTCCCGTGTATTTTGTGTAAAGGAATTTTTCATAAATTGGTAAAATTATAACTTTAAGTTGTTGAGTCTACATAAAATGAGTGCCTCATGCCTCTTTATAAGGATGTGAATTTATTTTTGCATTCAAAAATGTAATTTAAAGACTAGCCCAATACTATTTTATAATTTTAAATTGTTACTTCTACATAATAGCAGTGCTTCAAGAATTTAATATAGAGAGTCAAATTTATTTTTGCATTCAAAAACGTAATTTAATGGCCAACCTTAGTAGAATGATAGTTTAATATTCTTAAAAGTGATTTCTATCTTCCACCCCTCTACATGAAATTTACACCTAAAACTTGATGAAAACCAAACTCTACACAAATCAATTGATGACACCTCATAAATAACCTATTCTTACACTTTTAATCACTAAATTGTTATAATTTCATAAAAAATTATAACTTATTTAAAAATTATAACTTATTTAGGGACTGTGTTATAAGGACAATGAACAAGGACCATTCAAGCTATAAAAGCTGAGATATGACTATATATGATGAAAATTTGAAATGATCCAATTAATTGCATTCTTCTAAACCATGAAAGACCAACAATAAGTTCACATGCCACTAATATTTGAGCATATGTATTAAAATATCAAATATCAAATTTGAAATGCTTCAAATAAAGTAGCAGCTCCTACCTATTCGTTGCTTATTAATCACTACAGTGAACAAGAAACGATGCAAGGCAGTAAGTCCCTGCTAAAGGACCTTGTTAACCTAGTTTGTCAGTGGACTTTGTCAATCTAGCAAGCCTTATGATTTTGGACTTTGTGACCTTACAAGCCTGTTCTTTCGTGCTCCAAGTCTAGTTTTGTGTGTCCATTATGATGTTTAGACTCCAGACTGCATCATTTAATAATGAAACTTCTTTCTATTATGGTCAAAGTGCGTCATATAAAAATGATGTGTATAATTACCTCCCTTCATCTAACATTGCATTATAAAATTTAGAGATACAAAATATGTGTAGCACTGATTTTTGCACCCCCAATCAAAAAATTTAGAGATAAAGATTACACAACAGAAATTTTTCAGATGCAAAAGTAAATTGACAAAGTCGTGCAATACAAACTTCAAAATGCTTACACTATAATAGACAAATGAAATTTGTGAGGGCACCAAGATGCCCAACATGTGAAATATACGAATTCGTTTACGTTGTAGACCTGAGATTTTTCCACATACACTAAACATGACATTTTTCCATGTATATTATAGAGGTTCTTAAATGTACATAACGAATTACTTTTTAAATTTGAGAAGTTGAATTTAAAATATTTTATTTATAATTTATTGCACTAAATCATTAAACTATTATATATTGAAGAATCAAAGATAATGTACTCTTGTTTGGTAAATACAAAATATTATTTCAAAGTTGAATTCTCTAAAATAAAACATCGTTAATAATGATACTTCGTGCCATTGACGGTCAAACTGTGTCATATAAAAATGATGTGTATGATTCTGAATAAACCACCAGGTTCCTGATGATACCACGTGCCCAGGAATAAGGTGGTAAGTTACAAGTGTTCGAACAACTGCCTCCCTTGGAATTCATTACTAGCATCCATTCCCGGCAAACCACTTGAACAACTCCAACCGGATAGCATCACCATACTTGTTACGGGCTTGAAGGTACCGACATGCTGAAATTGAAATCATCTATTCCAGGTCTATGGGATTATGGCTTTCTGAATGTATTTTCTTAATAAAAGAAATGGACTAGTTAAGCTAGAGTTATGGAAAAAAAATACCACTACATCACTTCCCAATTCGGGTCAAACTGTGTTTTACTGCATTGCCTCTGATCGATCAAACATAACCTTTAGTGATGCCTCTACCTCTGCTTGAGCTACCTTGGTCCGTGCTCTTTCCTATGCTCTTTTGCTTATGGCTTTGCTTATAATTCATAGGTCAACTATGGGTTGACCGAATCACGAAGAAATACGCAATAGGAAAAAGCCCATTTGATCTGGTATACAGAACGAAGGTCACATTTCCCATTCATTTTAAGATTCTAGTATATAAATTACTGTACCATTTCACGACAGATAAGGAAGTAGTTCAAGCAAGAATAGATTGGTTAGTAGAGTTGGATGAGATTTGCAAGTATGCTTAGCAAAAAAGAAAGCAATTGATAGACAACAAAAGAAAAGATCACTGTGGAAGAGGAGTTGTTGTCCTACTAGGGGCAGATTTCCAAAGATGCAAGGTAACTGCTAACTAAATATATTTATATATTTTAAATTTATTTTGATAATGAATTTAAGAAAACGATCACAACATTCCCTCACATTTCAATGTCAGTTACATAGAGGGTTTGAAATCAAATTATGCCTTCAAAAACCGTGAATAACATTTCTCTTACATTATCAAGAACTAAAACATATGTTTTTCAAGCTCATTTTAATTATAAATTCAGTTGTCGTTCCTTGCATCTCACTTTGCAAAAAGCTAAATATGTTTCTAAATATGTTTCTATATTAATAAAACAGGAAAAAAGCTAAATCTATTTCTATATTAATAAAACAGTCTTAGTGACTAATTGCAATCACTAAACGAAGTGTATCCTTGGTTGAAGACATATGTAATGTGTTTATTGCAATGGAATCCTTATGCACTTCTCCCAATGTGCCTCTCATACATGATATCTAAGGACGTTTGGTAACTTCAAGCAGTTCTAAGTTTTATTTCATGTTGTTTGATTGCACCGTTATAAGTGCAAATTTGACAACTTTGAAAATTTGTAGACAAAATTTAAAGTTATATATTTGAATTGATATTCATTTGGTGAACACATGAGGTAGATTGATGGTTTTTTTTATAGACGATGACACAAGAGAATAAGAGATGTGCTCTCTAAAATTTCCTTCTCAGGGATATTGTGAGAAATTGCATCAAATAAGCAGCAACATGCAGGGAGAATGTTTTGATATGGACGATGAATATCCTTAATTTCTTTATACAATTTTTCTCATGCCAGAAGTAACTGTGGGGAGTGCTTCATCTGATTGTAGTGTAGTGCAATAGCTATATGGACTAATGAATTACACAACTATTCAAAAGATCAAGCTTCAGAAGAGCATGTTTTTGAAGAGCAATGTTCAAAAGTGTGTGATTCAGAAAATCATTGGTATTTCAATTGCAGCTACAAAGTACAGTTTGAAATCATTTCAAACTATACTTCTAGAAGCCATGAAAATCTTGCTCAAAACATTTGTTATAAAACAAATTTTACTTAACCCAAGATCAAATTTAGCAAGATTTTGCCAAAAATTTTGACTTTAAAAAATGATAAATATATATTCCTAGTTGGAGGGAGCACATGTAATATTCCTCAAACAAAAACTCATACTTTATATATCTAAATAAAATGAGTTATCATTAAACAAAATGTATCTTTCGTGTTTTAGGTGCCAAAAATATTGGTATTCAAAACATTTAAAACAAAATAAAAGAAAGTTCATATATTGAAAATGTCCTTGTAGCCCCTTTATAGACAAAACAATGGATAAAGTTCTATTATTGTAGCATAAGTCATTTAAACTTGTTGGAATGTTTAGCCTTCAAAGTAGCAAACCTAGTGGGTTTAGTGAGAGCAATGCTAGTTGAGCATATATGCTCTATGTATTGTTTGCGTGACTTGAACCCGCGTGCTTTCATGTCCTTTGGCATGATTTTGGTCCTTTTAACCATAGCATCAACATTAATCTTTTTTTTTTGGTGGAAATTAACACATTATCAATAAATATCAAAATCCACATAGATATAATGAAAATATACGAACCATGTAACGAATATGAAAAGACAATGCATTGACTAGCTATCAATAAATATCAAAATCTATATAGATATAATGAAAATATGGGGAACATGTAACGAATATGAAAAGAAAATGAATTAACTAGTCATAAAAAAATATGTCAATGTTATTATGAGCTAAGATATATAGTATATAACTTAGCTCTCTTAATTTGTCTTGAAGTCTAGGTGAATGTCATAATGGTTGAGGAGAATGTGATTTTTGCTAAGTATCATGTCCACCATCATACATGTGCAAAGGTGTTTTAGGAGATGTATATTCATTACTCTAAACATTAAATTATACACAGATATAAGTATGTGACTGAAATAGAATTAAATAAAAAAATATGATAAAATTATAAGAGTATAAATAAATATAATCTTACCTTGCATTGTGACATTGGATGTGAAGATGGTTGTAGCATTTGAACAATTTCATTTCCATTCTTCTTAAGGCTTCGAAAATTTTCAACAGTTTTCATTGATTGTAATGGTTCCAAAGGGAACACCTTGAATATCATGTCCACCATCATACATGTGCAAAGGTGTTTTAGGAGATGTATATTCATTACTCTGAACATTAAATTATACAAAGATATAAGTATGTGACTCAAATATAATTAAATAAAAAAACATGATAAAATGATAAGAGTATAAATAAATATAATCTTACCTTGCATTGTGACATTGGACGTGAAGATGGTTGTAGCATTTGAACCATTTCATTTCCATTCTTCTTAAGGCTTCGAAATTTTTCAATAGTTTTCATTGATTGTAATGGTTCCAAAGGGAACACCTGCACCATAAATAAGAAATAACATACACACACACGTATATAATAAAAGAAAATCGAGGATAACCATATAGAATATAGAACATCGATTTCTCATCCCATCATTATGATAAAACATAACAATTTATATATTAATGTTTTTTGCCGAATAGGTTATATGGATTAAAAACTTACTAGCCCAATAACCCCTTGAAAATCTTGAAATCTAGGTGAGCGTCATAATAGTTGGTAGCTTGAATTTAAGGAATTTTGTTGATTAGGCTATGCATATCAATAACAATGAGAAATTAGTATACAATTATAATAAATATAAATATTATTTAATGTTAAAATGTCTAAAAAGTTAATATATGCAAAAAAATGGACTCAACTGTATTGTCCTTGTCATGATTAGTTTTATCAAAGTTTAATATATGGTTGTGACCATCTAAAAATTCTTCTTCCCCCACATCATCAGGAACCTCAGTCCTTACTTTCTCTTTTAAAGCAATATCTATGAGCTTCATTGTCTCCATACGTCTACGAGGTAGACTCTGATCCCAATGTTGAATTTTTTCACAATTTTTTTCACTTTGAAGTATAACTATGAAAACAAGTTTCAATGAGTTTAGTCCACAACAATAAATTCATATTAATAAAAAAAAAATATACAGATAAATACTAGTAAATACTTGCAGCTGAAAGAATTTCTTCATTGACAATATTAATAAAAAAGCATATACAAATAAATCCAAATAAATACTTACAGCTGAAAGAATTTCTTCATCGACAAATATTTGATATGCTTGTTGTCGTGCACAACATAGCCTTGCATCTAAATCATATTGTATTTTTGCATTTTTCCTTTTAACTACACTTGTTGATTTGACCGCCCATGTAGCATTTGCATCTCTTACTCGACCTCTTTGACGTTGAGGAATTGGTGGGATGTTGTGTGTGGTAGCTCGATGATGATTAAGGCTAGATAGCTTAGATCGACTCAAGTTCCCCGCACAACCACCAACAAGACAAGTGAACACTTGCTTGGTGCCTTTGTTAGTTACCTCTCATTCATATCTATTTTCCTCCATTTTCTTACTTCCTTATAAATCAATATGTAAACAATATAAAAACACTTTAAAGTAAAAATCAATATTCATATCTATTTCTTTGTGGATATCATAACTATCAACTTTTATAAAATATAGGTCAAAATATTTAAAACAACTCTTCAAGATTCTTGTTATATGAATTTGCATAATTTGTAAATGTTACAATTTTAAGTTCTTCTTAGATCAATTTACATGCTTTGTATATCTGGCAGTCTTAAGTAAACACAAGTTGGGATAAGTGGACTCATTGGATTGCCTCCATCAAATGGTGTCCTACCTAAATCCCTGATATAATATAATATATAATATATAATATGTTATTGCTACACGATATTTGCTAAAAACTTTATTGAAAAATGTCTTCCCCTGGCATAACCTCTATTGTTCGTAAAAATTCGTCTATATTGTTAACTTTATTTGTTAATGCGTTTGTATGATATTTAATAAAAATTTATTGAAAAATGTCCAAACGCTGCATCGAGCGTTTGCTGTAGTTGTTTTTTTGGTGGTATAGATGCTTCTTAAACGTCTTGTGATGGTTGTGTGAATGTATTGGATGGTTGATGTGTGAGGTTAGAATAACTTTCAATGCAGGTTAATTTTATGTCTCAGAAGTTTTTAATGAATCCCCCCATTTCTATTGCATGAATTTTAACTTGATTGCCTTAGTCAGTCTCAAGGGAAAAATTGACGCCCTTCCCTATTCCGATGCGATGATGCTGTCTCACAATTAAAGAAAAATAGAACTATAGTTTGCAATGAAACTTATACTATATTGACATTTTGAGAATTGTCCTCGTCCCCAATGTGAATACTACTGCAGAATTTCTAATCATTCTGTCGAAGCAAAATTAATCAATCGCTTCTCTAACTGTTGGTAGATTTGTTATGTAGGAAGACCAAATGTGATCGATTTCCCCTTAGGACCTTTGATGCATGGCCTGAAACAGAGCTTTCTTGTGCTTTCCACTGAGCCTGTAGCGGTAGATGCTAATACCACGGATTCAAACAGTTCACTTATTTTGGCTAAAGATCGGAGTCTCGGACTAGGAGACCTGATATATTGCACGAATTCAAGTGATATAGAGGTGGATGGAACATTATAATAAAACATTACTGGGTTGTAAGATTTCTAAACATTCTGGTGCATCTACCTGCAACTTTTTAAACATAAATTAAGATAATAAGCACAGAAAAAGGAGTGGCGAGTGATATTTGGAGAGTTTTCCCATTGGTCACACACCATTCTCTAGACCAAACCTAAGCCAGTGTTAAATTCGCAGAGATATATATTTTCATAAAAAATGCCTTATTTCAGTTTTCTTATAGGTTTGGTAAGTTATCTCTGCATTTGAAGCAATTTACTTTTTTCCTAACTGAAATCTGTGTAGCTTTGAGAAATTTCCACTTTCACCTTAGGCAATTATGATTTATCATTTAGTAGAAAAAATCACTTTCTCACTGAATATAAACACTCTTCTTAGTGACATAGTTTAAACAGATTGCATTTTTGGGGCCATGGTCAGTGTTGACCAGGGACCTCAAAATTTTATAAAAAATTGTCAGCCATGGATCTCGACAAAGTAAAGAAAGTGGTTGAGTGCAAATGTTATGAGCTAAGACTTGGAATCTGTTTATTTTTCTGAGAAAACTGATGAGTGCTAGCAATGGAAAACAACATAAATAAACAACGTTGTAATAATCGCGAGAATCAGCATTAACCGAGAAAGACATGTTTCAAAGTAGACGGGGAGGCAGTGCTGCATGCATTGTGTGGGATCACACTCTGTAACTTCTCTTCGCCCGCGTTCTGTTGGGAATTTGTTCAATGATTCGATTGCTAGTGATGTGGGTGAGCTCAGAGATTTTGGATTTGAGAAGAATATGATAGTGGTTGGTAACGTGTTTAAATGTCATTAAATGCGATTAATACCCGTAGGCCCATTGTTCCAGTGGAGGCAGCGGGCTGGACAGGCAGAAACATGGCATGGATGCATGGTCGGGTCGCTGGAGCTTGGTGAGATGTAACATGCTATGGATGCATGGTCGGGTCGCTGGAGCTTGGTGAGATGTACCATGCAGTGGATGCATGGTGTGAGGGATGGCTACCCTGGTGAGGTATGTAAAGAGGAGGGATCCCGAGAAGAATTTGTGCTGTAAAGACGTGCATTAATATTTCTATAAAAGTGGAATTAGCTCTAGCCTTCTTGATTTTCCAATCTGCCTTAACTTGGTTGATCGCTGCTCGGCGTAGGTGGAGGCGGTACTTCGCTAGAGTTAATACCGTCGAACCCGGCTCGTTGTAAAGTTGGGATCCACTCTGGATTGACAACTTTGGTTTCACTACTGGAATGGACAACGGAGAGGAAACTTGGGGTTTCTAACCTCCATTTCAGTATGGTCGCCATTCATTTTACTTGGTTATTGTTTTACGGCAGCATTCTGGGAAGTTTGTTCCAGGTTTAGGCGTTCACTCCTAAAATTTTACAGAACGTTGAGAGTTCATGCTTGCCGTGGTGTTTGCTATTGTTGAAATATTAATTTTCAACTGCCCACATTAACTTCGCGAAACCACTTCACAAAACAACAAATTCTTTCGCACCGCTTTTGGTAAAAAGTTGTTTTTGTCAGAGGGCCTCCGAACACCCTGACTAGCTGCCACATGTCGAGTGTACGGACACAAAACCACCCACTCCCCGGAAGCTAAAGTTCGATTGTTTTGTGAGAGGTTGGTGTGCGAATTGCGTCCGATTAGGTCAACGGACAATCATCTTCAACAACCTGCCAGAAAGTTAATTTTACTTTTACCACACGTTTTGTTTAATGTATTTAATGAATGTGTCATTGACTTAGGTAAAAACTTTATGTTTTCATACGGCATGTATGGGCATGAATTTAAAGATAGGTATGGTTAAGTCAACCTATCATTAAATGTTCTTTTTTGTTTTGGTATATGTTTTGTTTTAGTCTTCATTTGAATATGTAATTGGTTATTGCACACGGGAGAAGAAGGTTCCCAGCAGCGGAAAAGAACAGTAAAAAACACAACGGTGTAAAAATGAAAAAGGCCCCCGACAATGAATGATTTTTGGTTTTCTTCATACATGTGCATGTACTGGTTTGTTGAAACTAATGGGATGCTAATGTATTTTTTTTATTTTGAATATGAAAGGTGAAATCCCGAGCATTTCTAATGTAATGAAAAATTTCACACAGTGGTGAATGTGAATTTTTTTTATTTTACAGCAGTAAACTTATGTCAGAATTTCTATTCTTAAAGCAGTAAACTTATGTCAGAATTTCTATTCTTACAGCAGTAAATTTAAAAGCTATTTTACAGCAGTAAATGTGAAAAGAAGATTTTACACAGTGGTGTAAAAATCATTTGTAAGAGAGGCAGAGTAATTTCGTTTTTGGTGAAAAGTTTTTGATGAATCCCTCAGAGTAACAGGAAGAAATATGTACCAGTGTTTTTATTAATGAATATAAAGGTTTTATTGGTGTGAAAAACCTCTGTTCTTAGAAATTTATCTTGCTTCCCTGTGCAAAAGATCCTGAGGAGGAAACACAGAGTATAGCTCTGTATTCAGTTTATTTGTTTGTTTTTGGGATTTTACCAGAAAAATCCCCAACAGTGGTATCAGAGCAGATCTAGGGTCTTTGAAGGTGTCAAAGAAGCTGAAGGGAGGAGTTTTTGTTGCACCAGTAAATCTTCTCCAGCAAAGTGAAGTCTCAGGCAAAAGGATTCAGGTATTCCTCAAAAAAAATTTTGTGTTACTGCTGAAGCAACAGTGAGTATTTTTAATACACAGTCAAGGATTTATAGCATAGTTAAAGAGTGCTAGGATGGCCAGCACCAGCACCAGCATGGGGACGTTTAATCCTCAATTCCCACAGTTCAATGGGAAAAACTATGACTATTGGGCAATAACCATGACGGCCTTGTTTTCCTGTCAAGATTTATGGGAATTAGTTCAAGATGGTTTTGAAGAACCAACAAATGAAAACGAGTTTAATAGATTAACTCAGGGAGAGAAAGATCTATTAAAGAGCAATAGGAAGAAGGATTCAAAATCCCTTGTATTTTTGTATCAAGCAGTGGACCAGAGTGTGTTTCCAAGGATAGCAGCAACTAAGACATCCAATGAAGCATGGCAGACCCTCAAGAGAGCCTATCAAGGCATGGAGAAAGTGAAGACAGCAAAACTACAGTTGCTGAGAAAAGATTTTGAGAATCTGTGCATGAAGGAGACAGACAACATTGACTCATTCTTCACACATGTAATTGGTCTGATCACACAGATGAGGACTCATGGAGAAACCATTGAAGAAAGGAGGATTGTGGAGAAAATACTGAGGGTCTTACCCTCAAAGTTTGATGCTATTGTCACCACCATTGAAGAGACAAAGGATCTCTCAAACTTTTCAGTTGATGAGCTACATGTATCACTGATGACACATGAGCAGAGATTGAGTAGGAATGAAAAATCATCCCTAGAGCAAGCCTTTAAGACCCAGATGTCCTTTGGAAGAGGAAGAGGTCAAGGCAGAGGAAACAAGAGAGGAAGAGGAAGAAGCCAGAACAGAGGTGGAAGGAACAGTCTAGAAAATGCTCAAGGAAGAGGCAACAATTCAAATCAGAACCAAAGCCAAGGCAACAACCAACAAAGAGGACAACATCATGCTCAAGGACAAAGGTATGAAAAATCCAATTTTCAATGCTATTATTGTAAAAAATATGGGCATTATGTCAGTGAATGTAGGAAGAAGTAGCATGATATGAGTAATAGACAAAATGCAAATGTTACTAGAGAAAACATCAGCCAAAATAATGTGTTGTTAGCTTGTAACATGGCTAAAACAAACAGTGAAGACATATGGTTTTTAGACTCAGGTTGCAGCAACCATATGACAGGAAATATAGCTCTCTTTTCTGCCCTAGATAAAAATATGAAATCAGAAGTCACACTAGGAACTGATAGCAAAATTTCTGTTATGGGAAAAGGGGAGTTAAAAATATTTACAAAGCAAGGAGAAAGGAAAACCATAGCAGATGTCTATTATGTCCCCGGAATGAGATGTAACCTCTTGAGTATTGGACAACTTATTCAAAAGGGTTATAATGTTTTCTTTGTGAATGATGTGTGTACCATCATGGATATAGCACCCAGCAAACGATGCATTGCTGAAGTGAAGATGACAAGGAACAGGATGTTCCCTCTCAGGATCAGGGCAGATCTGAAAAACAAAAATGAAATTGCAGCAGTTACCCAAGAGGCCTTCCAAAGTGTGCCAAAGGATGAAAATTGGTTGTGGCACTTGAGATTTGCACATCTCAATTTTGGAGGTCTAAACTTGCTAAGCAGAAAATGAATGGTGAAAGGATTACCATTGATAGAGAAACCAGACAGCCTATGTGAAGGTTGCATTTTGGGGAAACAACATAGAGAAAATTTTCCATTAGGTAAAAGCATAAGGGCAAAGGCACCCTTAGAGATCATCCACTCAGATTTATGTGGACCGATGCAAGCTCCATCATTAGCAGGCAACCAATATTTCCTAACATTTATTGATGAATTTACAAGAAAAACTTGGGTATATTTTCTTAAAAACAAAAGTGAAGTGTTTGAGAAATTCCAAAATTTCAAGGCACTTGTGGAAAACCAAAGCGGGCTGCACATTAAAGTTTTAAGAATTCATAGAGGAGGTGAGTATATCTCCAAGTAGTTTCTACGATTTTGTAGAGAAAATGGAATTAATAAGCAATTTACAGCAAGGTACACTCCGCAGCAAAATGGAGTTGCTGAGAGGAAAAACAGGACAATCATGGATATGGCAAGGAGAATGTTGAAGGAAAAGCATTTGCCAAATGATTATTGGGTTGAAGCTGTACATTGTGCAGTGTATATTCTGAACAGGTGTCCTACAAAAGCAGTGATGAAAAAGGTGCCGGAAGAAGCATGGAGTGGAAGAAAGCAAGGAGTCTTCCACTTGAGAGTTTTTGGATGTGTGGCCTATGCACACATTCCAGATCAGCTAAGGAGGAAGTTGGACAGCAGAGGGGAGAAATGTATCTTCATTGGATACAGTGAGGAATCCAAAGCCTACAGGTTGTATATCCCATCTACCAAGAAGTTTTTCGTCAGCAGAGATGTTCAACTCATTGAAGAGGAAGCTTGGAATGGAAGCATAGAGAAAATAGTGAATGTTAAAAACTGTTTGTCTCATGATGAAGATGATGAGGAGGTGGCTGAAATACATCCCCAAATAGCAGCGCCAACACAAGGACAACAAGGGACACCATTGAGGATAAATGAGAGTGCTTCTCCAAGCACACCACAAGGAGGAAATTCAAGTGCGTCTTCAAGCACTTGCACACCAAATGAAAGAGGTAAGAAGTTTAGAAATCTATGTGATATTTATGATGAAGGAATGAATTCCTTATTTGCCTTGTTTTGTCATGTTGATGATCCTATTCATTTCGAGGATGCAATTAAAGATAAGAAATGGATAGAACCTATGGATGAGGAGATGAATGCCATAGAAAGAAACAAAACATGGGATTTGGTTGAGCTACCAAAAGGTAAAGAAATCATTGGAGTGAAATGGGTTTACAAGACCAAGAGCAATGTTGAAGGCAAGATAGAAAGGCACAAGGCAACACTGGTTGTCAAAGGGTACAAGCAGCAGTATGGGAGAGATTATGAGGAGAAGTTTGCACCGGTTGCAAGAATGGAAACCGTGAGAGCAGTGATGTCCATAGCAACACAAAACAAATGGAAAATCTACCAAATGGACGTGAAGTCAGCATTCCTAAATGGAGTGTTAAAGGAAGAGGTTTATGTTGAACAGCCTCTAGGCTATGAGAAGAAAGGTGAAGAGCATAAAGTGTGCAAATTGAAGAAATCTCTTTATGGGCTGAAGCAAGCGCCAAGAGCATGGTACAGCAGAATAGATTCATATCTATTGGATAATGAATTCGACAAGTGTAAAGGAGAACCCACCGTATACATCAAAGAAAAAGATGGTAAAATTTTAATTCTTGTCTTATATGTTGATGATGTTATTTTCACAGGTAATGATGATCAGCTCATTAAGAATTTTAAATCAGTTATGAAAGAGGAATTTGAAATGACTCACATGGGTTTCTTGATATACTTCTTAGGCATAGAAGTAGATCAAAATGAAAAAGGAATTTTTATCTCACAGGCAAGATATGTAAATCAAGTATTGAGAAAATTTAACATGCAAGAATGCAAGACAACGATCACTCCCACAGTAATGGGATTAAAACTCAGCAGAGAGGACAGCAGCAAGGATTTTGATCCTAGTTTGTACAAGATTATTGTAAGCAGCCTTATGTATTTAACAACAACTAGGCCTGACATTATGTATTCTGTTAGTTTAATTTCTAGATTCATGGAGAGGCCAAAGGAGGCACATTTGCAGGCAGCAAAAAGAATTTTGAGGTATGTCAAAGGTACCAAAATGTTTGGAATTTTATATAATGTCTCAGAACAATCAGATTTGGTTAGATACACTGATAGTGATTGGGCTGGAAGTGTTGATGATCGAAAAAGCACTTCCGGTTATGTTTTTCATATGGGTTCAGGAGCCATTTCATGGGCTTCTAAGAAGCAATCCATTATAGCATTGTCTACAGCAGAGGCTGAATATGTGGCAGCTGCAACATCAACATATCAAGAAGTTTGGATGAGAAGGATGTTGAGGAGCTTAGGCCAAGAGCAGGAAAAAGCGACAGTAATTTTTTGTGACAATAGCTCAGCTATTGCATTGTCAAAGAATTCAATGTTTCATAAGAGAACGAAACACATTGATACAAGGTTTCACTACATCGGAGAATTGGTGAACAATGGAGAAATTGTCCTAGAACATTGCAGGACTCAAGAATAGGTTGCAGACATCTTGACAAAGCCATTGGATCAGAAAAACTTTGAATCTTTAAGGAAGTGTCTGGGTATGACTGAATGCCTAGCAGTTGAAATTAAAGGGGAGTGTTGAAATCTAATTTCAACTGCGCACATCAAAACCACCGCAGCAAAACCACAAACCACCTTGATGCTTCTCGGACTGCTTTTGCGTGAAGGTAGTTTTCGTACAACAAGAGCCCGAGAAAATATAGTGTTGATGCGTGGCTATCCCCATACGTCACCATCTCTGACAATCTCGGGAGGTAAAGTTCAACAAAAAAGCCTCTCTCGAAATTGACATGAACCGTTCGATTGCGAGGATGATTGTCCACCGTCCGATTACTCCAAAGCTGCATTCAGGCCTAGAGGGAATGACATTGCGTAAATTTTTGGGTTGACCGACGTTTATTTCAGTCAGGTAATTAATGTTATTTACTCCAGTTCGTATGATATTGGTAAAGCCTTTAATTTTAATGTTTTTTTTTCTTATGGAGTTATGGGCATGGGTAAATGTTTTTAAATTTTAATGTTTTTAATATGTACGGGAGTATGGTCATATACGTAATGTAATTTTCTTTTTTTTTTGTAGTTGCATACGCATAGTATGGTAATTAATGTTATTTACTGCGGTTCGTAGGATATTGGTAAAGCGTTTAATTTTAATGTTTTTTTTCTTATGGAGGTATGGGCATAGGTAAATGTTTTTAAATTTTAATGTTTTTAATATGTACGAGAGTATGGTCATATACTTAATGTAATTTTCTTTGTTTTTGTAGTTGCATAAGCATAGTATGTGTTATGTTTTTTTTGTGTTAACCATTCTGCAATGAAGCAGTAGCACGCACAACAGTGCGAGTAAGAAAAATGGGGGAAGCAATGTGCAGTTAAAAAAAACACACACAACAGTGTGAATGTAAAAGTGGGCTTATGAAATGAACTGAAGTTTGCACAGCAGTGCGAAAGTGAACGCAAAAAAAACGAAGATCAATTTTTTGTAATATGCAAAGTGCATAATGTGATTTAAATTTTTACTGTAGTATATGTACAAGTTGGTTTTACAGCAATAAACGCAAATGAGATTTTCACACAGTGTAAAACAGAGTAACTTTTGTTGGTAAATTTCTTTTGGGTGAATCTTTCTCAGCAAAGAGGATGAATATGTATCAGTGTTTTTTGTTTTAATGAATAGAAATCATTTTCTGGGTATGTAATACTCTGTTCTTCAGTAATTTTTTAAAAGCTTCCATGTGCACAAAAGATCCTATGGAGTAAGGAAACAGAGCATTGCCTCTTTGTGTTTTAATTTTGTGTTTCTGGGATTTTACCAGAAAAATCCTCAATAGTTTAGTGAACACCCATATTGTCTTTCTGAGATATACTTGTTTATCTGTGTCAACACTTCCCCATAAACTATGTAGAAACCAGAACAACAATGTCCTCCGTGCTAAAGACTTGAAAAAAATAAAGAAAGCAATGTCCTCCGTGCTAAAGACTTGAAAAAAATAAAGAAATCCAACCATGGTAGAAACACCATCTTCCAAGGAGACAGAAGTTGGTAGAAACACCATCTTCCAAGGAGACAGAAGTTGGGAAAAACTGCTTAAATAAACCGCTTAGTTTTATCTATCCTGGTAGAGGACACTCAATTCCCAGTAGGATAGCAGCTATGGAAGAACAACAATGGAAGAAGATGGAGATACAATGTAGCAGACTGAGAAGGGTCGGGTTTCACACGTTATGAGCTTTCTTTAGCCATTCTGTAAAAAAACAGCAACAACTATGAAATTTCAAACTATCCATGAAATTATTTAGTTTAATACACTACATATTTAGTTGGATGGTTGTGAGTTGACATAGTAAAAAAAATCATGGAAACTGTGAAGCTCCTGTATACTAATGTTGTCAGGCGTCTGTAGCTGAAGACTGCTACTGTAGTACAGTACTGCATTAAATGTACTACTGTGTTAAATAAATTAATGATGTACTATATTGATGGATCGTACAAAATAGGAGGATAAAAGTTTACACTAGTTGTTTTCTGGGTAAATTAATATATATATATATATATAATTAATTATATAGATATTAAAAAATAATAATTTTAATGGAAAGAGGTTTAAAGTTTTTAGATTAGTCCTTTCCTTTTTTAAATATTTTTGCTCAAATGAAAAATAATAATTCATCGCTACAAAATTGAGTGCAATATATCCTACTTAATGTATAATAAGAAAAGTATTAAAAAAAAATTAGGATTGAGATTACATTGAATTGAAGTATTGTGTTAACTAAGATTGATTCTTCTTATTAAAAGAAACAGAATTATTATTATTATTTTTTAAAAGTAAATTATGGTAAATCGAAATAACTTAGAAAATATTAATAAAATGAAATTTCTCCATTATCACATTGAAATATGTCCAATTACTTGCTTAAAAAACACATATCAATGACTTAGCAAATTGAAAAATTTTGAAAGGAAAACAAAAATCCGAATTCAAATGGCATCCTCTAAACATCCCGTAAGAATAATGGGCATGCAGTGTCGGAAATTCGAGCGAAAGTCAACCTGAATCATTCCAAACTCTAGATAAGCACAGCGCCAAGCAATCACCTACAGGGTAGGAATTTGGATTTCTCTTTACACGTCATACAATTTTTTTTTGACGTTTTGGGTCTTTATGTTTCCCGTCAATAAACGTTATATTAAAAATTTTGCCCTTCAAGAGTGATGTTCTCATAATAAATTAACCCTTCACTAATAAAGTTTTGATTAAAAAATTACCATTCAATAAATAATTATGTTGAAAATTTTCATATATTTATGGTAAGGAAAAAAACCAAAATTTGAAAAAACTGGATTTCTCTTTACCTGTCATACAATTTTTTTTTGACGTTTTGGGTCTTTATGTTTCCCGTCAATAAACGTTATATTAAAAATTTTGCCCTTCAAGAGTGATGTTCTCATAATAAATTAACCCTTCACTAATAAAGTTTTGATTAAAAAATTACCATTCAATAAATAATTATGTTGAAAATTTTCATATATTTATCGTAAGGAAAAAATCTAAATTTGAAAAAACTCAATTGTGGAGGTTTCAATAAAAAGTGTTGAACATTTGAAATTTGCTCATTTAAAGTATATAATCAGTCCAAGGTAAAACATAAATTTGAAAAAACTCAATTGTGGAGGTTTCAATAAAAAGTGTTGAACATTTGAAACTTGCTCATTTAAAGTATATAATTAGTCCAAGGTAAAACGCTTGATGGTTTTCCATTTCATATATTTAAATTATCATTTAAAGCCAACAATTTACAATCAAACCCTAGCCGTAACAAAAATTTCAGAAGTATGAAACAACGAACTATTGAAAAAAGTATGACCACGAGATAAATATATAAGACATTAAGTTAAAAATTATGTATCTATATAACTCCCCAAAAGCCCTTATCCACAGTCCAAAGTTAGCATCGTGTTTATGACGGATTTTTTCATTTACCCACAAAAACTACAGTAAAACAAGTGTAGCCGTAACTTTCTAGCCCACGTTAAAACCCTAAAAGATCCTAATGCACTAAAATGGCACTGTCCCTCAAGTAATGAGGCCTGTAGTGTAGTCTGAAAAAACAATCTTCAGGATCAACGTGAAATAGTACCGACCTGAAAATCAAATGCATCAACTGATGTAAGACAATGTTTTCATTTTGAATCTCCCTTGAAACACGAATAGTAATACAACAACCTGAAATACCTGCGAACCAGAGACGCACTGGATTAGACACGGAAATCAAATCGGAAGGAAAAAATTAGCAGTAAAATCGTGAGCAGAGAGTAGATTACCTGATAGAGGTTATCGAGCAATGGAATGCACAAGATACCTGACAGAGCCAGATGTTATTAGGTTTCCTTAGATCAAATAAAACCTCGATAGTTCATCGTTATACCTTAATAAGTTACCTCGCGAAGTGACCCAACAAGTCCTTTTGTTGCAGAGCTTCCAACCTTCAGCGGTTTGACCTGCTACGTGGAATGAGAGGGACGAATCTGGCAAACGAGATTGAGTCTAGTTCTATTCCACGATACCTGTGAGGCTTGTAGACGTGGTACTGGAGAGATCTCGTAAGTTCGCACTTCCCTTGTCTCTTATGCGAAGAGCTCTTCAAGCGAAAGTCGATGAGTGAAAT